>ML794300.1:724833-743254 GCA_009831015.1 Picea engelmannii
CTTGTAATAAAATTTAATTTACACTTGTTTATTTTTATTGTATTCAGATGACGATTTTATTGCCATGAGCTTTCCTTTCACATGTATTTCTACGGTGATTGTAATAGATTATTTTTCGTAAAATCATAATTTGTAATGGTAATCTTACAGAAGAAAAAGAAAACTATTTGTACATACATAACCACATTGGAATAATTGTTGTGTAGGATATAAATGGTTTTCCTTCGAAATTGGTAAGAATGTAGGTCTCCTTAGGGATTCCTTGAGAATTTTTTCATCATTGTAATCTCCTTGTCGTTTGATTCATCTTGTAAGAAACCTTTCTATCCACAATATCTTTTATTTTTGAGTTACTGTCTAATTACGCGTGGCCAAAATGAGCCCCAAACTCAAAACCTTGCCTACGCTTTTATATCTCCTGCCTGCGTTTTCTTTATTCCTTGATTGCATTTTTCCCATTATTTTGTTTCTCCATAGAGAAGATATGGATGTAGATTTGTGTTTTATCTTCTGTTCCTTTATCCTTTAATTTATTATTATGTGCCTGAGCAGTTGGCCAGGAGTCGAATCGACTGTCTTTCACTCTGGTGTTAAAGATTTAGATTCAAATGCCCTACTTTCTTGTGCATGGATAATAAGTGTAGGATCATTTCTCTACCCAACAAGAAATTCTCTCCTGAGCATTTATTCCGTCCTTAGCCTATGCGATTATTGTGATTTATTCTCTGCAAACTTGTGCTTCCACACAATGATTTTGGGGTTGTCCCTTCATATTCGCCCAACTTTTCGTAATGTATCCTCTACGATTTCCTTGAGTTGTAATCTCGGCCCCTTCTTTTTTTTTACTTGAGTTTTCACCGTTCACTTACACCATGGTTTAACCCTCTCTTTACCCAACGATCCACTTCTTTTATCTCTGCGTGATGCCTCTTAAACTTAGTGATTTGGGTGCTGCCTGTTCCTTGCATTTTGCATGGATTTCTCAGCTATGATACCTCATCAAAACAACCACTATAATCTCTGTGTTTTCTTCAGTTCTTTGCAATGCACCCTTCACGAGCTACCAGCTTGGGGGGTTTTGCTACTTGCGTTTTTCTTGCGCATGAGACTTCTTATTGTTACACATTGTTTTTTTTTATTTTAATTCAAATGCTATTGCGTCCAATCGTGATCCTTCCATTCTTTCAGAATTGATATGAGTAACTGCATGGATGAATTTATCCCTGATGCATTAGCATCGCTCCTTTACAATACATCATTTTTTTTTTTTTTTTATGGTTGAACCGCGCCATATAAACCCTGGTCTGGTAATTCAAATATCATGTCCCAACTCTACCAAAAGGCGTAACGATCCATGTGCAAGAATCACCCTTGTGCTTGTGCGATTTGGGGTCTTTACTCACATTTTGCCTGAAACTTTGACCGGATCTGGGCAGGATGGTGGATACTGAAATGATTTTTGATATGCCCTTGCCTCTTCGGATGCCCTTACTATGAGATATCATATTTATTAGTTCTTGATTAGGTAACAATGTGAAATGTGCCCTTGGGAATTGCTCATTTGAACGTTGGATTGTTGTGATCGACTGTGTCTCAATTTTAGACAAATAACAAAAAAAAAACATCCCGAATGTAATAAGTAATGTCATGACCAAATATTTTAATATTAATAATAATTAGTATTGTAACACTCTAAAAGAGTATGACACATGTAAAAATCCTTGATAAATAAAAGTTCCTTCTACAATAAAGATTGCACTATAATTCAAGTTTATATTTAAAATTAAACATTTATATAGTTTTATGTTCTTGCATACATATTAATAATTAGAAATTATTTACGTTCCAGAGAACATAAATTATTTGTGAAAATAGTAAATAATTATGTTCCAGCAAATAAAAATTAACTGCGTAATTAGTAAATATTTATGTCCCAGAAATAGTAAATATTTTGGTTCCAGGAAATACTTGTGTATTTAGTAAATATAAAATATTTTGTTCCTGAAAATAGTGAATAGAAATTATCTGCGTAAAAGTGATTGCATATATTAGTAAGCATAAAATATTTATGTTCATCATAATTTTAGGTTCAAATTATGATGACTAGGGGCTAGGTTCGCATTATGATCATCATAAGGTATTCATCTACTGTAGAAATCCTTGAAGAATTCTTTTTTTAAAAGATTAAATTGTTTCAGGAAGTTTTCCCAATTGTAGTACATGGTGAATTAGAGGAAATTACTATGACTATTCTCTATTTTTAGAAAGGAATATGCTTTTGGAATCTAACATTGGGAATTGTGAATATTTAAGGTGACATGTGTTGGAGGTGATTGGAAAACAAATCATTCATCCTACATATTAGTGAAATGTTAAATATCCATGTGTCTTGAATTGTTGATGTATAAATGTTTATTAGTTAGCGTTAGTGGTGATATGTAATTCGTTAAAGGTTTAGTTAATTTGCAAGTTATGTTAAATTTTCGTGGTTAGCGTTGGCAACGATGTTGTGATTTAGTTAATTCATAATGTTTTCGGTTGATTTTTTTAGAACAATGCCATAATGGCAGTATAAATTATATTGTTCTTGACAACGACGGGTGAATTTATAGCAGCGCCCAGTAATTGCAGTGAAATTTATAATTGTTATATTTTAAAGAGAAGCACTATTATATTTTATATTTTAAGAAAGGAATGGTTATATTTAAGTTAAGCATTGTTGTATCCTAAACGAGCATTGTTATGTTTTATATTCAGGAAAAACCTTGATCAATGAATGCGCATGATAACCCGACGTGGGTCGCGTGCTCCCCATTGATGATGTTGTTGATTATTGAAATTGATGTTTGTAAATTGAACTGTAATGATTGATTGTGCTTTGTTCCTCGCTCACTATGAATGTTTTAGTTACTTGTGTCATTGATGTATGTTGCCTGATTTGTGTGCATTGTGTTCGTCACCAAGTTGTGTTGATTAATTTTTGTCGTTGTTACTTTCCTTCTTAAAAATAAATAAAATTGCACTTGCTTTGTGTCGCATGTAGTCATAACGGGTGGGGTCATTACATATGGTATCAGAGGTGGGTTCGACCCATGACTTAGGATCACTACGACTTCTGTTGATTAGATAATTGATTATTATATCGCTAATTAAATTGATTTGTATTCGTGCAGGTAATCATGGTTAGAGGACGTTGCGAAGGTAGACGACAGGGTGTTAGGGGAGGAGGTGTGACGCCCCCAGTAGCATCCATGCCTGAGGGGTCTAACCCCCAAGGAGGACGACATGTTGTCGGGTAGGAAAATATAGTTGTGGGTGATGTTGTTGGGATGATGAGGTCCTTTCAACAGATGTATGAGGCACTGCTCAACCGTTTGGATAGATATGAGCCTAGGGTGTCGGCACCCCCTGAGGGTCCATTGCGCACTCCGGTCGATACTGATAGCATTCACCGAGAACTTGAGAAGGTCAAGTTTCCTGAGTTCTTTGGTGTCATGGACGATGCAGTCGCCAAGGCATGGTTGGAGAATATGGCGATGTGCTTTGCACTTCGTGAATATACCTCCAACATGAAGGTTTGCATGAAATTATTTCAACTAAAGGGGAGCACTCTTCTATGGTGGAAGACGCTCCTAACACAATTAAACATGGTCGTTGAAGACATGTCATGGGAAATGTTCAAGGAACGGTTTCGGGAGAGGTATCTATCTGAGGAATTTACTGAGCTCCATCTCAACGATTTCAATGCCTTGCAGTAGGGTGACTGTACGGTGCCCGAGTACAAGGCTCATTTTATGGAGTTGCTTCGGTATGCTCCACACCTAAATACCGAGAAACTTAAGGTCAACAGGTTCATGTTTGGCCTTAATGTCAACATATGTGCAAAGTTTAGGATTTTGATGCCTCAAACCTTGCATGATGATGTCCAGAAAGCCCTCATAGTAGAGGAGAAGCTTATCAGCGGGGGTCAGAGCAGGACTCCAACGAGACCAGCGGGGCAGGTGTCATCTGGTGCGCAGCAGCATCAAATGCTAGCTAGACATTCACGAGGATATTGTGGCTTCCAGAGAGGATCCACTTTCACTACACCTCATTGAACAACGCCTTACCAATAGACTCCTTACAGAGCACCACAACAACGTCGATTGCAGCAACAACGATTTAGGCATGTTCAACAGAACAGACCAGGGTTCCAGGCTGGTTGGTCGTCAGCTTCTACTTTGGGTACCAAGAGTACTGGAACAAATAAAGGGTGTTGGACATGTGGAGACCCACATTACCAACGTGAATACCCAGTGGAGAGGACCAAAGCTTCTAGATCAGTCGGGCCCACTACCGTGGGAGATTTGGGCAAGGCCCATCATATTCATGCAGCGGTGAATAACCACCAGGAAGAGCACCAGTTGACCATGCTCAAGACATTAGGTACCATCGCTGACCAAACCCTTAGCATTTTGATAGATCTAGGTGCTACCGAGAGTTTTATTTTTGGTGAAATGCTAAAAATAATAAAGGTAAAGGCAGTCGAACAGGACGAGTTTAAATTTGTAGAAATGGATTCGGGAGCCAAACAAAAGGTTGGAGGGAAGGTTACAGGCTGTAGCCTTAACCTGGGAGAGTTTTTCACCAGGGACAAAATGTACGTCACGATCTTAGGATCTTATGACGTTGTGATCGGTACAGACTGGTTGGAATTGCATGAGGCGATCCTCAACTATAAGATGAAACGATTGAGCTTGGTCGATGATGAGGGACAATGACGCGTTATTGTAGGTCAGAACTAGGGATTTTCCCTAAGGTTCATCTCTTCCTTGCAACTACGGAAGAACATGCATAAGGGATGAATATTTATGCGATCCTTGCGTTAAACGAGAAGGGAGTAGCGGAAGGTCTAGAAAACCTTCCAGTGGTGTGAGAGTTTGCAAACGTCTTCCCTGAGGAGTTACATGTGATGTCACCTGAGAGGGAATTGGAATTTACCATAGACCTAAAACAAGGGACTGAACCGATAGAAAGAATGCCTTATCGGATGTCGACCCCGGAGTTACAAGAGTTGAAAATGAAATTGAAGGAGTTGTTGGACCTAGGACTTATACATCCAAGTGTGTCACCGTGGGTTGAACCTATTATTTTCATTTGGAAGAAGGATGGGTTGTGGAGACTCTGCATTGAATATCATCAATTGAACAAGGAAACGATCAAGAATCAATATCCATTACCAAGGATTGGTCATCTGTTTAATCAGATGAAGGGTGCAATAGTGTTTTCAAAGATCGACTTGAGATCAGGGTATCACCAGTTACAGATCAAAGAGGACGACATCCCTAAGACCGCCTTTAATATGAGGTTTGGACATTATGATTTTATTGTTTTACCGTTTGTACTAACGAATGCCCTAGGGGTATTTATGAGTTTTATGAATGGGGTGTTCCGCGAATACTTGGACAAGTTCATCCAAGTATTCATTGACGATATTTTGAGTTACACTCAGACAATGGAGGAGCATGAAGAGCACTTGCACATGGTACTACAATGTCTACAAGAGAACAAATTGTATGGGAAATTGTCTAAATGCTCGTTTTATTAATCAAAGATTCACTACTTAGGGAATGTCATCTCCGACGAAGGTATCGTTGTGGATTCAACAAAGGTCAAGGCTATTATGGAATGGCCTGCGCCGACGAATGTCCCCAAAGTGCATAGCTTCATGGTTTTAGTGGGATACTATCGAAGATTCATCGAGGGTTTTTCGAAGATAGCAAATCCGATCACAAAATTGCAAAAGAAGAACAAGAAGTTTGTTTGGACCGAGAAATGCATGGAGGAATTTCGGAGACTCAAGGAGTTGCTGACGACAACACTGATTCTAAAAGTCCTTGACATGGACGTGAACTTCTTGGTATACACTGACACATCCAAGGAAGGCTTAGGCAGAGTCTTGATGCAAGACAATCGAGTGATTGCTTACATCTCGAGAAAGTTGAGAAGGCATGAGGAGAACTATGCAACGCATGATTTCGAGTCATTAGCCATTGTTTATGCCTTGAGAGTTTGGAGACACTACTTTATTGGACAAAAATTCAAACTAAAAACAAACCATTGTGGACTACAACACATCTTTATGCAAAATGACTTGAACGCGCGACAACAGTGTTGGTCGGAATTTCTTGGCGAGTACGATTTCGAGATTACTTACATAAAAGGAACAGTGAACAGAGTGGCTGATGCGTTGAGTTGGAGACCATGCATATTTTCGGTGATGCCTCTTCAGATGAATCTATGTGAAAAGATTCTAACTTTACAGCGTGATGATGACTAGTGCAGAGAGGTCAAGGATTTTATCGGACAAAACACCATGATGGTACCAAAATTTGAGGGATTTACTGTGGACAACGATGGATTATTGATATTTAAAAGTCGAATGTACGTACCACCCAATGATGAGTTGAGGAGTTTGATCCTAAACGAGGATCATAGAGCAGTGTACATGGCTCATCCCGGAGTCATGAAGATGAGGGCAGACCTTAAACCCTTATTCTTCTAGAAAGGAATGAAGGCAGACATAGTCAAATATGTGGCAAGATGTCTAGAATGTCAGCAGGTGAAGGATGAACATAGAAATCCCACAAGATTACTACAGCCACACGTTATTCTGGAATCGAAATGGGAGGTCATTTCAATGGATTTCATTGTTAAATTGCCACTGATGACAAGGAGACATGACTCGATTTTTGTGGTAGTCAACACTCTCACAAAGAGTGCTCATTTTATTCTTGTGCGTATGACATATACGGCATCTGACTTAGCTAGAGTTTTCATCAGTGATATTGTGAGGCTGCATGGTGTACCTAAGAGAATTATATTTGATAGAGGATCGATGTTTACAAGACGATTTTGGACTAGTTTCCAAGGGGCCTTGGGAATACAACTTAACTTTAGTACTGCGTATCACCCAAAAAAAGACGGCAGACCGAGTGAACAAACCAAATCTTGGAGGATATGTTGTGTATGTATGTGATGGATCAAAAGAAGCGTTGGGAATAATTCTTTCCACTGGTATAATTTTCATATAATAATAGTTATCAAAGGACCATTAAGATGACGCCTTTCGAGTTTCTTTATGGGTGATTGTGTTAGATTCCTTTGAGTTGGTATCAGCTTGAGGATAGGGTCTTGGTGGGACCAGAAGTGATCCAATAAATGGAATATCAAATGAAAACAATAAGAAAAAGGATCAAGGAAGCATAGGATCGACAAAAGAGTTATGTCGATGTGCATCGTGTCGACCGTAGTTATGAAGTTGGCGATTGAGTATTCTTGCGGGTGGAACTGCATAAGAGTTTGATCAAGTTTGCAAAGGGTGCTAAAATATCTCCTAGGTTTGTGGGACCCTTCGAGATTGTGGAAAGGAAGGGGCATGTGGCCTATCGATTAGCCTTCCTGATTCTTTGAGGCGTATGCACGATGTTTTTCACGTATCTATTTTGAGACATTATGTTAGTGATCATACACATGTTATTGACATGAGTTCCTTGCAGGTATTAGACAAGGGTGCACTCATGGAAGAGCCAATTCGCTTCCTAGACCATCACATTCAACAACTACGATGTCGAACAGTAGATCTGTTCAAGGTCTAGTGGGACAACTATAGTCCACACTCGACAACCTGGGAGGAAACATATGATATGCGTCGGTAGTTCCCATTTTTGTTTGATAGTTAGACATATGATACCATGATGCACTTTATTTCGGCACTTACATACTGTGAAAGTTTGGGACGAATTTTAAAAAAAGAGGGGGTGTATGTAACATCCTGCTTTTGCCTACAATGAGCAAACTTATTCTTTGAGGACACTTGTGTGCAAGTGATCCGGGTCATTATACTATTGGTTGTTTTGATTATGATTGTGAGACATTGTGGATCTGATGTTATGTTATTTTGTTGTATTTACATCGACAGGTATTATTGACTGGGTTCTCCCGAGTGTGTAGGGCGCTGGATGTTGAGGATGGCGAGGCATTGATGAAACTCCGTGGACTTCGGATCGAGTCAGGGAGTGGACTGTTAGGGTTTGAATGTTTTTGATGTGACATATGTACATACGATTAAATGTTGTGATGTTGATTATTATTGCTGTCATGATTCTTTGATGGATGCAAGCTGACGATAGCTTGTTGAACAGACTCACATTTGGAGTATAGGGGTCACGCACGACAACCAAAGACATTGAGGGAGAGGTGTCACAATAGCCCTGCCACAACCTACTACCACTCTCGTCGTGGCTCGAATTGTAGGTTAACGATTACCTAGTTCGAGAGACCCATGATGCCATGAGGGAAGACTGTGAAATTCACTCACGATGATTCTAAGGGGCATGCAATAAGGCAGGGTCCTTATTTCTTAGAGGCCCTTAGTCTCCCACAAGATCACCTAACGAATTATTGAATCTAGGGGTTTGACGTCTACCAAATTCAGTCAAGAGGTGAGTGGCACCCTTGAAGCTAATAGTGCATCTTGAAAATAAAACAGAAAGAGGTGAGTGGCACCCTTGGATCACTTAGTGCATCTTGAAGGGCACGCCATGCAAATAAAACAGAAAGAGGCGAGTGGCACCCTTGGAGCACGTAGTGCATCCTAAAGGGCACGTCGCGATTTTAACTGGTAAGTTAATAAACCTAGTGCCTAGAAAAATATGCCTCCTTAGGACTTGGTTGGCCTTAAAATGAATGAAGTGATGAGTAAGTTTAATAACAATTTTTCCCTTAAGAACTGTCACCAAGCCTAGTGAATTTAAAACCTAGGTCTAAGTAGAACCTCTGAACAAAACTAATTAGACATATAACACGAAGGGGGTAAATAAATTCAAACTTTAATTATTAAAGTAAAAATTGTATTGGAGGATTAAATTCATTAAAAGGGTAAATGGTTGTTTTTCTACACTTGCTAAATCTGATTTTTAGTTAAAAAGAAAAGGGGGAAACTTAAAGAAAAAGGGGGAAACTTAAAGAAAAGGGGAAACTTAAGGAAAAAGGGGAATGTCTAACTTAGTAAGGAATCTAGCCTTTGGAAATTTCTATTTATGAGCTCAACTAGGAATTAAGTAAGTCGTAAGTCATTTAAGAATTTTAAGGGAATATTTGGACACTGAGGAGCGTTTTTATGAATGTTTTTAGGTGGGTAAGGTAAATAGGAAAATTTAATTAATTAATAAAATTGATTTTCTTGTGCAACTAGGGGATCGAGCAACATGTGTACGGGGGAGGTTTTTCGTAATTAAATAAATGAAAAAAGAATATAATGAGGGTTTGGGAAACTAATCACTTGAAAACTCTATAAAAAGCATGGTAGAGGAGGAGTATGGATCACATCTGGCTTGCGTAAAATTACATTGCCAAATTTTATCTTGACTGAGTTTCCTTTGTGGGAGTTGGGATACCCAGCTCGGGTAACAAGTGGTAGCTCGACCTTGCGAGGTGAGCTGTGAGCTAGCATTCTCTGGTATTGTGTGTGTGGCCCCTTTGCGGCTCGGGGGGCTCAGGGGGAAGAAGAGTACCCTAGCGTTGGCTGGGAGGTACTGGTGAGGTCTCATCGGTTGGCAAGTTGGATCTGGATGGAGTGAACGTGCGAAAGAACCTCTTCGCCTCGTTGTCGTCGCTAAAGGTACGCCTGTTAAAGTTGTTACGTGTAATAAAATTTAATTTACACTTATTTATTTTTACTATATTCGGATGACGATTTCATTTCCATAAGATTTCCTTGCACATGTATTTCTATGGTGATTGTAACATATTATTTTTCATAAAATCATAATTTGTAATGGTTATCTGACAGAAGAAAAAGAAAATTATTTGTACATACATAACCACATTGGAAGAACTGTTGTGTAGGATAGAAATGGTTTTCCTTCGAAATTGGTAAGAATGTAGGTCTCCTTAGGGATTCCTTGAGAATTTTGTCATCATTGTAATCTCCTTGTTGCTTGATTCATCCTATAAGAAACCTTGTTATCCACAATATATTTTATTTCTGAGTTACTATCTAATTGTGCATGGCCAAAATGAGCCCCAGACTCAAAACCTTGCCTTCTCTTTTATATCTCCTGCCTACATTTTCTTTATTCCTTGATTGCATTTTTTCCATTATTTTGTTTCTCCATAGAGAATATCTGGATGCAGATTTGTCTTTTATCTTATGTTACTTTATCCTTTAATTTATTAGTCTATGCCTGAGCAGTCGGCCAAGAGCTGAATCGACTGTTTTTTACTCTGGTGTTAAAGATTTAGATTCAAATGCCCTTATTTCCTGTGCATGGATAATAAGTGTAGGATCATTTCTATGCCAAGCAAGGAATTCTCTCCTGGGCATTTATTCCCTCCTTAGCCTCTGCGATTATTGTGATTTATTCTCTGCAAACTTGTTCTTCCACACAACGATTTTGGGGATGTCCCTTCAGATTCACCCAACTTTTCGTAATGTATCCTCTATGATTTCCTTCAATTGTAATCTCGACCCCTTATTTTTTTTTTACTTGAGTTTTCACCATGTGTTTACACCATGCTTTAACCCTCTCTTTACCCAGCGATCCAATTCCTTTATCTGTGCATGATGCCTCTTAAACTCAGTGATTTGGGTGATGCATTTTCCTTGCGTTTTATGTGGATTTATTAGCTATCACACCTCAGCAAAATAACCACTATAATCTCTGCATTTGCTTCAATTCTCTGCAATGCGCCCTTCACGAGCTGCCAACTTGGGGGGGTTTTCTACTTGCGTTTTTCTTGCGCATGAGACTTCTTATTGTTACACATTGTTTTTATTTTTTTTTAATTCAAATGCTATTGCATCTAGTCTCGATCCTTCCATTCTCTCATAATTGATACGAGTAACTGCATGGATGAATTTATCCTTGATGCGTTGGCATCACTCCTTTACAATACATTGGTTTTTCTTATTTTTTATGGTTGAATTGTGTCATATAAATCTTGTTATGGTCATTCAAATATCACTTCTCAACTCTGCCAAAAGGCATAATGATCCTTGTTCACGAATCACCCTTTTGCTTGTGCGATTTGGGGTCTTTACTCATATTTTGTCTGGAACTTTGACTGGATCTGGGTGGGATGGTGGATACCGAAATGCTTTTGGATATTCCATTACCTCTTCATATGCCCTTACTATGAGATAACATAATTTTTAGTTCTTGATTAGGGTAACACCATGAAACGTGCCCTTGGGCATTGCTCATTTGAACCCTGGATTGTTGTGATCGATTGTGTCTCAATTTTAGACAAATAACAAAAAAAAAACATCATGAATGTAATAAGTAATGTCATGAGCAATTATTTTAATATCAATACTAATTAGTATTGTAGTGCTCTAAAAGAGTACGACACATGTAAAAATCCTTGATAAATAGAAGTTCCTTCTACAATAAAGATTGCACTATAATTCAGGTTTATATTAAAATTTAAACATGTATATAGTTCTATGTTCTTGCGTACATATTAATAATTAGAAATTATTTACATTCGAGAGAACATAAATTATTTGTGTAAATAGTAAATAATTATGTTCCAGCAAACATAAATTAATTATGTAATTAGTAAATATGTATGTCCCAGAAATAGTAAATATTTTGGTTCTAGGAAATACTTGCGTATTTAGTAAATATAAAATATTATGTTCCTGAAAATAGTGAATAGAAATTATCTGCGTAAAATTGATTGCATATATTAGTAAACAGAAAATATTTATGTTCGCCATATGTTTAGGTTCAGATTATGATGACTAGGGGCTAGGTTCGCATTATGATCATCATAAGGTATTCATCGTCTGTAGAAATCCTTGTAGAATTCTTTTTTTTAAAGATTAAATTGTTTTAAGAAGTTTGTCCAATTGTATTACATGGTGAATTAGAGGAAATTACTATGACTATTCTCTATTTTTAGAAAGGAATATGATTTTGGCATCTATCATTGGGAATTGTGAATATTTAAGGTGACATGTGTTGGAAGTGATTGGAAAACAAATCGTTCATCCTACATATTAGTGAAATGTTAAATATCCACGTGTCTTCAATTGTTGATGTATAAATGTTTATTAGTTAGCACTGGCAGTGATATGTAATTCGTTAAAGGTTTAGTTAATTTGCAAGTTATGTTAAATTGTCATGGTTAGCGCTGGCAGTGATGTTGTGATTTAGTTAATTCGTAATGTTTTCGGTTGATTGTTTTAGAACAACGCCATAATGGCAGTATAAATTATATTGTTCTTAACAACGGCGGGCGAATTTATAGCAGCACCTGATAATGGCAGTGAAATTTATAATTGTTATATTTTAAAAAGAAGCACTGTTATATTTTATGTTTTTAGAAAGGCATGGTTATATTTAAGTTAAACATTGTTGTATCCTAAAATAGTGTTTCTATGTTTTATATTCGGGAGAAACCTTGATCGATGAATGCACATGATAACCCGGCGTCGGTCGCACGCTCCCCGTTGATGATGATGTTGATTATTGAAATTGATGTTTGTAAATTGACCTGAAACGCTTGATTGTGCTTTGTTCCTCGCTCACCGTGAAGGTTTTAGTTACCTGTGTTGTTGATGTTTGTTACCTGATTTGCATGCATTGTGTTCATCATCAAGTTGTGTTGATTAATTGTTATCGTTGTTACTTTCCTGCTTAAAAAAAAATGTACTTTCTTTGCATTGCATGTAGTTGTAACAACTGGGGTCGTTACAACTGACAATCCATCAAGATTCCAGAGCTTCAGAGCAATTTCATTATGTAATATAATTTACAAAATAATATCCAAAGTTATAGCTCAAATACTAAAAGGAATTCTCTCAAGGAAGAATTCCCTAGAGCAATTTGGATTCCTATAAGGGCACCAATATAATGAAGTTGTGAGCGTGGCACAAGAAGGGATTTACTCTATAAATAACAAGAATAAAAAATCTCTAACTCTACAGGTTGATCTCTCCAAATATTTTGATTGGGTGAGTTTATTATATAGTAGGTTCATTCTCATTCATTTACGTTTTAGTCATGGTTTTGTCACCTTGGTAATGAGTAATGAGTTGCATTAGCTCGACCTTTGTTGCAATTATTCTAAATGATGTTACCTCCTCTTTATTCAAATATGAAAGGGAGATTAGAGAAGGATGTTATTTATCACCCCTACTCTTTCTCTTGGTAGTAGAAGGTCTTAGTAGACCTCTAAAAGAATCCTATGGAAATGGAAGTAAAAAAATCATTAACATGCCCCCCCCTTGCAATGTCACGCATCTTCCTTTTGTTGATTATATACTAATATTATATCAAGGGTCTAGAAAAATTATTGGAAAACTTTGGCAGATCATGGACCTCTTCTACAAAACCACTGGAATGCAAATTAATATTGTAATTTTTTTTATTCTTTATAGGGTTTCTTGGAGATAGAAAAGAATGAAATCTATCACATTTTCCCTTACCATGTAGGGGATCTAGATACTAGTTTAAAATACCTAGAATTTCATTTGAAATCCAATCAGTACAAAAAAAGGGGATTGATAGTTGCTACTGGAAAAAATTGAGAAAAAAATGAACACTTGGTACAACTAATGGTTATCTAGAGGAAGCATACTTGTTTTGGTCAAATAAGTCCTTGAAGAAATTCCTATTTATTGGATGTCTCTTACATTAATTTTGAAAGGAATCATTGAAAAAATTAGACAACTCTTCTTTATATTTATTTGGTCCAAAGAGGTTGGTAAGAAATGAATGGTTTTAGCCTCATGGAAAAGGATTTCTATCCCAAAATCTCTGGGTGGATGGGGCCTTAAGAACAGTTTCTTGTTCTCAAAGTTCCTAGCTACTAATAATGTCTAGAGGATTATTCAAGGCACTGGGATTTGGGCTCAAGTTACAAAAGAAAAATAAATTCATCTAGACACAACAGAGGATTGGATCCAAAATCTCTTAAAAAATCTCAAAATGCATCAATAATCTGGAAAGCATTTCTCTCATGTTTCCACCTAGTTGGCAAGTGGTTGGTTTGGAGAATTGGGAAGGGGGGTAAAGTTATTATAGTCTTAAACCATTGGATGGGTTGTAAGGAAGAAAAACAAATCCCAAACCACTCGATTCTTGAGATAAAAAGAAGGGTTATCAAACTTTAAGGAAGATTGCTCAAGGAACCAATGACACATGGAAACAACACTAGTTAACCTGGAGATATATTGGCTTTAGAGAGGAAGATGCAGTCACCTAGGAGAATTACACTCAGAAGGTGTTTTGTAAAACTGAAAGAGGATGAGGATCGATTTGTCTGATCCCTGAACCCCACTGGAAACTATGAGCCAAAATAGGGAATAAAACTCTACCATAGGTTGACAATGATGCACCACAGATATGGTAGTGGAAAAATATTTGGAAGTTGAAATTACCAGTAAAAGATAAATTATTCATGTGGATCCTTTTAAATAATAAATCCCTTACATGGGACATACAAACTTTGAGGGACAAGGAATATTCAAAAACAAACTCCCATCTAATGTTGTCATGTAGTTTCACTAAGGAGGTTTGGATACAAACATAAAGAGTAATAGGTTTGAAAAATGCTTGGAGAGGAACTACTATTGAGGAAGCTCTCAGGGATTGGTGTCTAAAAAATGAAACCTCAAAGTACAAAGTTCTTCCTCTTACCATTACTTGGGGAATTTGGTTAGACAAAAACATAAAGTTGTTATCCTCTCTACTTTCCCACAACAAAAGGACCCTCACTTTGAGAAACATATCCCCCAATAATATATAAACAAGGAAATGCCTTGGGCATATTTTGATGGGGCCTCCTAGGGAAATCCCCCTAGAGGTGGAGTAAGAAGAATCCTTCATCTCTTTGATAGCCATAATATCTCTTTTTCTGTTGGTATTGGCATTGAAACAAATAAATATTATGAATTATTGGCACTCAAACTTGTTTTATTGTTGGATGTAGAAAAATGAATTTCCCACATACAAATCTATGGTGATTCCATGTCAATCATACAATGGATGAAAGGGCATTTCTCTTTATATAAATTCACATTGCAACCTTTATTTCAAGATACTATGAGCAACAAATCAACCTTCTCTCACATCAATTTTGAACATGTCTACAGGAACAAGAATAACGACGTTGACCAATTATCAAAAGATGGAATTGCCTTGGGAAGAGGAATCTATAAAATTATTGAGAGTACTCAACCTCACACCTCAAAATATATGCATGACCCAATTTTTAATTGTGATATATTATTTTGATAAAACAATGCTTTTGTTGTTCTCTTATTAGGACTATCAATAATTTTGATGATGTAATCATATACTGCCAAACTAAAAGATGTTTTTTTGTTTTGTTTAACATTGGATCATGTAAAAAATGTATCTCTTTTTTAAAACTGTATAGTCACAACTTTGTATTTTCAAGAGAAAACTCACCTAGTCTCATATTTCCAAGATTTTAATTCTATATGGAATACTCACAAGCATCTACCATAATAATAATAATAATCCCCGGATGGGGTGCCACGTAGCACAGACTGGACACACGGTGGAGAGCCTGGAAGGGCCTTAAATACAGGCCACTGGCTCCCATATCCTCACCATTAAGATGGGAGCAAGCTCGAGCAACCATGCCCATGGGAAGAGCCCTCTCGCACACGTGAGGAGGACAGACGCACATGGTACTAGGGGGATATCCATAATGGTTAATCCTATCACGATCACCCTCATGTTTATCAACAGTTCTGGAAGGGAGATGATGCATTTTAAATTCGACCGGTTGAAGTCTGAGTTTTCTGAGCACTGGTGCAAAGCTAGCCATCTGGTTGATATTCTAGTCATAGTTTTTCTCATCCACATGCCAAGGGAAAGAGGCCGACCTCATAGAGGCACAACCTGGTATGATTTTGATGCTTGCTGAAAGAGGCAACAAAAATTTGAGAAGGCGTTGTTGATAGCTCGGTCGCAAAGAGTCCAAAAACATAGAAATCCTAGGTCACCTCCCAAGGCCTATGTGGAGGAGGTTTCTCCGGAAGAACCATTCCAGAATCCTTCGAAACACCTCCTCTTCACCATTCCTGATAATTGGAATCTGCCAACCTACTTTTTGGGCGAAGCCAAGCAATGGGCCACAGGGGCACCGCACAATCATCAGGAAGGTGACCAGATGGAGGAACCCACCACTTGTTATGTCGAAGAAGAAATCCTAGAAGGTGTAGGCATGACGATGACTACAACAGCAGGGGATTTTTCCATGGACGCAGATCACTAGTAAGCTCAAAGAGGACAATAAGACAGGTGCGAGATAGAAGAGGCAAATGAAATATGGGTGAAGGAGGGTGGAAGGGCCCATGCACCATGTCCCCTCTCCATCATGCAAGAAGTATGGCGTGTTCAGCTGCCATTCCTCCACCCGAAACACTTGGAGATGATATTTAAAATGAGAAGCTTGGTGGAAGACCAAATCCATCATGGCCTCCAAATCAACCAGTGCCTAGACATGTTGTATGATGCCTACTCCAACACATCACCAGGACGACGGTGCCCAACGTGTGCACAAACCTTCACGTTGTTAGCCAGAGAAGGAACGAATGACAGAGAGGTTGAACCCACCGGGCAATTTCTTCAGTTAATGATGTTGGTTAGAGGCACTGTTTTGTTTTGTTTAGAACTGTTTCAATATGTTGTTAGAAGTTAAAGGAACATGTTCAGACTAATGGCTTCCATATCTCCTAGTTTCCTTTGGGCAGGACAGATGGCAGACAGTTTTTTGAAACAAGTTGCATAGGAAGCCAGTTGTCCCAGTTTCCATTT
This sequence comes from Picea engelmannii, assembly GCA_009831015.1. NCBI lineage: Eukaryota > Viridiplantae > Streptophyta > Pinopsida > Pinales > Pinaceae > Picea > Picea engelmannii. The sequence goes on from ML794300.1 coordinate 741,675, forward strand.
TTCGGTGGGACAGTTGGCATTCCAAAGGTTTTTTGTAAGACTGCACAATTAATATAATAGAATCCTCCTTTTTTACTTAAAAATAAATAATACTAATAATAATAATAATAATGTCATGACCAAGATAGACACCAAATTGGTGTATGAGAGCCCCTTGATTTGGGACAAGAGACCCCCTTCGCGTAGCCATTTGACTGTTAAATTATACGAAGGTATACATACCCTACCCCCTCTAGATTTGAGCTTGTGATCTCTTAGGAGAAAACACATGTTTTTAACCATTATGCTCACATAATTTTGTTCTATATAATAAAATTACTTTATTTTTTTCAATAAATATATATATGGTGAAGTATTATATCAATATAAATAATTGAAAATATTTTATTTGATTAGAACTATAAAGATTTTATAAATGATGAAGTACTATATCAATATCAATATGAATGATTAAAAATATAATTAAATATTATCTTATTTACAATTTTTCAATTACATATCACAATTATAAATGATATTAGTAACATTCAAATAATAATATCATATAAANCTAGGGGAATCGGTAACAATGACAATATCATACTCGCGTGACATCGGGTCGCAATATCATACTCGCGTGACACTGGGTCGCAGTATCATACTCGTGTGACACCGAGTCGACAGGTGTGTGACACCGGGTCGCAGTATCATACTCGCGTGACACCAGGTTGACATGCGCGTGACATCGGGTCGAATCCTGTCGGCTGCCTTATAACCCCGGGGGAGAAATCACACAGCCCACAAGCACGTCATCCGGATAAATCGGGGTGAGAATCGACCTTGAAACCTCTTTTTACATATTTCCTTCCATTTACACAATACTTGCCAATCAATCTACACCCCTGCAAGCAATATTTTTAATATTTTTAATTATAATTATTTTTATTAATTTCTTTATATTAATTTTAAATATTTATAATTTTAAAAAATTAATAAAACTTTTTAATTACTTTTTACATTCTATATAATATTTCACATAAAAGTGTCCCCGAGGTGTAGGACAGTCGGTGACGGAGTGTGTTGTTAAGCCACTCCGTGATGTTAAAGTCACTGGTTCGAAACCTGCGGGGACAAAAAATCCAACCATGTTAAGGGTTGGTGTGGCTCACATTAACAAAAAAAAAATATTTCACATAAAAGTTTTTTTTTTAATAATATATATTTAATTATGGAAAATTCAAATGAAATATTTAACTTCATGATCATTATCACCATTACTATTTCAACATAACAAATCAAACTATTTGAAATAATTCATAAAATTGTTAAATATTTATAATATGAAATATTTAACTTCATGGTCATTATCACCATTACTATTTCAACATAACAAATCAAACTATTTGAAATAACTCATAAAATTGTTAAATATTTATAATATATTTTGTTATATGAGCATTGAATTCATTTATATTAAATCATGTTAATTCTCATATTTAGTGTCCAATTCATTTATATTAAATATGTTAAATACCATTTAAATATATTTAGTGGTAAATATGTAAGATTCATTCATTTCATTATTTTAAATGTTAAATTAG
>ML794300.1:743451-834164 GCA_009831015.1 Picea engelmannii
AATTTAATAAAAAAATAAATTGCATTAGGTTAAATATTTATAATATATTTTGTTATATGAACATTGAATTCATTTATATTAAATCATGTTAATTCTCATATTTAGTGTCCAATTCATTTATATTAAATCATGTTAAATACCATTTAAATATATTTAGTGGTAAATATGTAAGATTCATTCATTTCATTAATAACATCTATTTTAAATGTTAAATTAGATAAAATTGTAAATTACAATTTGATTGTAAACTTATCAAATTATATATATATATATAATTTTAATTTATTTTTTATAATAAATTAATTTAATAAAAAAAAAAAATACATTAGATTAAATAAAATAGTAAATTAAAAATTTGATTGTAAACTTCTCAACTTATATAAAAAATTGTAAATCTCCTTAAACTTTTTTTTAATATTTTTTAAATTTAAATTTATTTTTTATAATAAATTAATTTATAAAAAATATTTTTTACAATTATATGTAAAATAATTATTAACTATAACGTTTTCCATATAAATTATTTAATGCATGCAGCACCTTGCCATGTTGCCAAATGAAAGGGATATATTGTATTTATGGAGAAATGGATAAGACATATTAAATGAAATTTATTCATTTTAAGGTAAATATGTTGGAAAAGGTAATTTTCTCAAATGTAATTTGAGAAAAGGAAATGATGGGAGTGCCATTTGAGAAAAAGAAATGATGGGAGTGCCATTTTCAAGAGCCTCGTTGCTATTAAAAATATCTATATAATGTTTAAAGAGGAAAAAGGATATGTATATGTTTTAAGTTTAATATACGTCATATGATAGTTTTTATAATGATAATTTTAATGATAATTTCTATATAATTATAAAAGAGAAATGAGGATTTGTAGATGTTAAAAGTTTAACTTATAAAACTAATTACATTCAGAAGGAATATATAAATAGCTTAGTTTGGAAAAATGATAATCATTTCAAGAATTAAGGAGCCTTGGAATGACAAACCTATTGATGCATAATTAAGAGATTTAAATATAATCCAATTGCAGTAAGATATTAAATACTAAGGATTTCATGATTTATGATGTTTAATCAATTTTAATAGATTATATATATATATATATATATATATATATATATATATATATATTTGTGTATTTTTTTTATATGTATAATGGTGTTGTTTAATTGTTTTATGAAATATTTTTTTTATTGGAATTTAGTGATATAAATTTGTACTAATTTTTTATTTTTTGTTGTTTAAAGTTTATTTCTGAATGTATAAATGGATTCAACATATTGAAAAATTTATGAGACACTCTGATTATACATAAATAATCACTCAAATTTACAGATATAACAATTTCTCGTCAGATTTCAAATAAATGTCTCCTAAAAATATAGTTGAAAAAAAGTCATTTTATAAAACATTAACAATTTCTCACCATATTTCAAATAAATATCTCCCAAAAATATTAAAAAAAAATCATTTCATAAAACATTTAAAATAAAACTATAATTCATGTTTGAATAATCCACTTTCATTTACATTAGTTTGAATTCTCCACCTACGAACGTCAAAAGTGTTTGTTGAATGCTTATCAAAATTTACTTTATACAATTTTATATTATATAGAGTTTGGTTAAATCTAATAATATGTTCACCCATGTTTTATATGTCATTTTTTATATAATGTTTGAGTAAATCTAATAATATGTTCACCCATGTTTTATCTGTCATTTTTTGATTTCATAATTCCTTTACCATTCATTAAAGTGACTTAACGTGATTGTGCCATGTGGCATAGAGCTTTTACATAGTCTTCCTTATCATGCATTGTACCTGAAATACCAAAACTCCCTGCATTCTTTTATGATGGAGTTATTATTCGATATTTTCGTTATCATAAATGTGGCTCTAGTTAACCCCAAAATGCTAGGCATTTTTCATTCCAAATACTTTATTCTATATTTTTACCTCTAGTTAACACCTCAAAATGCTAGACATTTTTTATTCTAAATGTTTTATTTTGTTTTTTTTTCTTCAACTTGACTTATAAGCTTTTGATAATTTTTATCGAGTATGTAATATCCTAGTTTTGATCTCTATATCACTAATGTATATGTATGTGATGAAATGGCTATAAGTAAGATATATGTGACTTGTAAATTGTATATTCAATTATAATATTAGGCTGCAAAAAAAGAAGAACAAAGAATATGGGGTTATGAGTCCACAAGAGGGGAAAGAAAGAGGGCTAAGGAGAAGAATAATATTATTTTATTGCTACCCTAAGTTTTAACCTTAGTCTTATTAAACCTTTGCTTTATGATCATTCCAAGTTCTTTAATCTTGAGATTAGTTCTCAAAAGAAAGATACAAGGGCTTCTCATGAAGGCACATGATGTCTCATTTGCATGCAAATATATTCTATGATTTTGAACATGAAAGAGAGTATCTATGTTCATTATTCCTAAAATTTTATTTCTCAAATCTTAAGATGCCATAGTTTTACATCCATGGAATTATGAGAAATTACTGCCAAAAAATTATGGAGAAAATATGGATGAGTTTAGGGATGTTTGTTGAGATGAAAATGATTTTAATTTACAGTTGAAAATTCGTAGAATCCCATCAATGAATATTCTTTGCATAGCTTGTGTTGAGGCACTATAGGGGGTGGGACAGCCCAAGGGACTATTTAGCAGAGAAAGGGATCACAATTCTTGGTGTTGTGCAGGTTCAGTAGAGAAGAGGGGCTAGTTGATTGGGAATGTTGAAGTGGGAATTTGTCTTGAAAATTTTGGGAGTTAGGTTGTGTGAGAGAAATTAGAGCATGCCCTTAGGAATTTACCCTTTTGGATTCATAGCCTTAGCTAAGAGGTGGCCTCTATTATAGAGAAATTAAGTGTGACAAAGAACCTATGGTTGGGTGGAATTTCCTTCATCTACAACCAATTGGTGAAGCATTCTAGAATACAAGTGTTCTTGATTTACTTATAAATATGCAAAATTATTATTATTTATGTTATGGTTTAATTATTTTATAGTTTGTTCAGTTATGAGTGCATGTGTTAGCCAACCATTATAATTGTAGGTTCATGGTTAGTTGAATTGTTATAATTATGTTTGCATAAATCCACATTATCATGCATGCACATTATAATTGGTTTAGAATTGGAGCATTGAGGTTGTTTGTGGTATCAAAGAAAAAACTTTAGTATGGTTTTGGTGGTTATGGAGTACCCTATAGCCTTAACAGTGCACAAAAGTTGTTGGGTATGTTATAGAGCATCTAGTAAAAGACACCAAAATCTTGATGTGGCATTTCCAATGAGGGTTTCATCAAGGCGTTGGTAACCTCATAGTTAGCACACCCCATATGCAACTATTGTTTGTCTCCTACCTTTAACACTACCATAGTGTTAGCATGCAGTCTTCAATGTCCATGTATCTTGATGATGTTAGTTTATACTTGGTATTTTTACGTTGTCTTAACCTTCTTCCCATATCTAGAGATAACCACTTCGGTGATGGATTATCTTGTGATTTTCCTCATATAAGCGAAAGACTTCAACCTTTCTTTTCCTCAGAACTACAAACTTGGAAGTCTTTTGGTTTGAATATCAAAATGATCTTTATTATTGACTCTATGTTAAGTGTTGGTGGTCTTGATATCATCTACAAGATACTAGTTGGAATCCTTCTAGTGTATACTTGTGTGTGCTTCATCATGTCCCCGTGTTTCAAGAACATGTTTGGGTCTCAATTAGTTAGTTTGTGTAGGGGGTCATAATATTCCATCATTGTAATGATAGGGTGTGGAGTAGTTGCTTGGTGATTTCCGCATGGCGTATACATAGATCATAGTGAAGTATCCTAGAGAGTAGTACACCCATTATTTTTTCCACAACACAACGTCCTCTTTACCAAGATTCTATTATGTTTTTTCATTAGTGCTCAATCCCATGTACATCCTATATGTCTTTTGTTATTTCTTGTCTATTGAGATAGAATAATTAGAACACTGGATTCTCCTTTATTCAAGCCCTAGATTTGGATTCATCTCAAATTTCATACATCTGGATATTATATATTGCCTTATGTGGTTGTTTGTTCAATATCAAATGCATTGTTGGAACACACACAATTCTAAACTTTTGAGATTTACATTTTTCACCTCTTATTTAATAATAAAGCGTGTACGATATCTGTCGTTGATGAGTTTCCTTATTTCGATCGAACGATCCTAATGACCTCTGAAGTTCTGGAGCCACCTGAGTTTTAAATAGTAAGTCTCTAACGGTCGCTTCGGAGCTCCACACTTCGAATGTTCCAAAAAGTCTAAACAATAAAAACCTCAAAGCTACGAAACCTGAAAGTAATGGCTTGCGATAAATCCTAAAGAACTCACGAACACGAGTCATAGGACACCTATCTTTTAAATCTTTCATGAGCTGACACGTGGAAATTATTTTTGAAACTTTTGTTGGACGATTCACACACTATCGAGTGACATGTGGAACCTCTCTCTTCTTGGCACGTCATCCAGAATGACGCCATCTCTACCATGTCACTCCAGAAGATGGCCCTTCGGGAGTTTAACAAAGAGTGAGTTCACAAATCACCGAAGTTTCAAAACGCTGAAGTATTGGACATTTCAAAGAGTAAAAGGGAGTTAATAAAAAATTTAATAATGAAATTTAATCGTGATTAAGAGTTAATTAATTACTCCGCAAGTTCGGATTTCATAAAGTTCCCCATGTGTTGTATTCAAAACTTGCGAAGTTTGAACTTCCGAAATACTTAAATTTAAACACGGTTAATTAAGATTTAAAATCAATTATTCAGAGATTAACTCCTCCATGGATTCAAGATTCGAGAGATTTACACCCTATCACATCCAAAGATCCCAAACGTGAACTATCAAAGTATTGATGGCATTTATGATTGATTAAGGATAACGATTCCAAACGAGGATTGTAGATCTCTAGGTAGTCAATTCCATTAAGGTTAATAAATTCCTCGTGAGTGAGGCTATACGAAGATCTATAAACTCTTGTTTGAATAAAAGCAGTTCAATTTCAAAATCATTTTCACCATTCAAAATTAGCATTTTTATCTAGTCAAGAACTCACAGACTTTCCCTGTAACAAGTAAGCTCACTATGTTTTCTTGACGATTATGGCACCGCAAAAAATGGAAAAAAAGCTTGATACAACGGGTGAGGATTCAAACCCAAATGCAGACGTTCTATCGGACACTACTCCGCGAGTCATGGACACCATTAAAACTTGGATGCAAGTTTTTGAGATCTTAAAACGTGAAATCATCAACTGTCCAGAAGACTCTGTCGAAGAATACGATGACTCTTATGCAACTAAGCTTAGACATATATCACATTCAGAGTTTCACAAGACAGATGCACGGCCGAGGATCATTCCTTACAACAATATGATAAGTTGGGCCTTAGAACACGTTGACATCCAGACCAAAAGCATCATCAACCACTAGTAGGTTGTCGTCGACTCTTTTTTATCAGAACACCTACAAGTAATGTATAAACTTTCCCCTACTCCTAAATACACTTACAATGTCGCATTCCTTTTATAGTTCGAGAGAAAAGAATTTTCCCAATACGCCAGGAGTTGTCATGATATAATCAAGACCTGGTGGGGACATCTAGAGAAATTCAGAACCGACGCTCATGGTATGTATGCCACAATGTCTTTAGACACTCATATGTTGTATGTATCCATGATGCTCTATTGCATGTTCGAGAAGAAGATCCCTACACATTTATCGATGGAATGGGTAGCCATCATGAATGAGTTAGCCGAGGGTTACACTTTCAATTGGGCCAAATTGTTGTCGGACAATTTGGCCAAGGAAATAGTTGATTATAAAACAAAAAAAACAAAAGGGCAGCCTACCCTTTTTTACATGTCAGCATATGTTATGGATGTCGTCTGTTTCATGACCCCTTTTCCCCTGATGAACTGGAGTTGGACCCCGACCAGTTATGAGCCTATTCATTTTTATAAATCCAAGTTATGGAAGGATAAAGCCAAGGATTTATTTTATGAAATCTGTCACAATGTCGTAGTACCTGTTCACATATCAATTTATGGTCACCCGCCTCCCCGGATTTCAGAGAGGATAATGGGAAACATAGGCAAGCTCGCAGATTGGTTCATTGAGGAGAATTTATCCTACAACAAAGTTTTTGGTTGCTCAACTCCTCCTCATGATCTCCCATGATTTTTACCCAACAGGCTGGTGTACAGATAAGTGGCGTACCAGACAATGGCAGGAGGTATCAGCAAGGAGCTGAAAGTAGCTCAGAAAAAGGTTTGGCCGACTTTCCCCATTCAAGTTGGCATGTTTACATTATTGGATTTTGGTCACTCTAAAGTTGAGGCCTCCACCCCGGAGGATGTCAAATTGGTTGAAATCAAGTGCAAGAAACATGATCCACATAAGATAGTGGAAAACCATCTAGCTCAGTTTAACATGAAGCGGTACATGCATGAGAATTCCCCTTATGAAGAAATGTTCAGGGGAGTTAGATCGTATGAGGAAGTCCAAAACAAATTCCTGACCCTACCCTGTTAAGAACCAAATATCAATATAGCATAGAAAAACCTCAGAATAAGTACTCAACGCCTTGAAAAAGAGAGAATTTCAGGTAATAAGCCTCTTTGAGGGGGCAACCTCCTTATACCCCACATAAATTTCAAAATACAAGAGGATTCCAAATGAAAATGTCTCCATGGTATATATAGGATACTAGGAGGTACAATTACAACTAATGGACTCAAGACGACATAAATAAAATAACATTACTACAATATGCCCCAATTAAGGGGTAATCATCCACTATTTAGGGCTTAACATGCCCCTCCCCTTGGGACAAGTGTTGTCTACAATGCTTGAGTAAGTCTAGATGCTTCTGTATAAAAGACTCATCTTCCTAAGTGGAATCTTCAGACGGTATTTTCCTCCATTTAATGAGATACTCTGAAATGGATCTATTTCTCAGTTGGTGAATTCTTGTGTTAGTGATGGATTCAAGCTCCAATATGATTTTTCCTTCCTCGTCAAGTTCTGGAAATATAGTTTGAACTAGGATCTTGTCACCTATAATCTTCTTTAAGCATGAAACATTGAAAACTGGATGTACTCGTGAAGATACAGGCAACTCCAATTTGTATGCCATAGTACCAATATTTTGCAACACCTTATAAGGGCCATAGTACTTTGGTGATAATATATTATCCTTCTTGGATTTCTTAAGGGACATCTGTTTGTATGGTTGTAGCCTTAAGAACACCCAATCCCCTACTCCAAATCTTCTTTCACTACGATGTTGATCTTCTTGTTGTTTCATGCGATTTTGTGCCATGGTCAGGTTGTCCTTTAAGATTTGGAGAACTTGTTGTTGATGCTCGATGTGATATTCCACTGCTTGAACCTTAGATTTTTATTTTAGAGAAGAAGTGATGGAAGGAGAGTGGTATCCATAGAGCGCCATAAATGGTGTAATTTTTGTTGCAGTATGAAAGGAATTGTTATACCACCATTCTTCCAAGGGTAACCATTTGAACCATTGTGTTTGTTTATCAGAGACAAAGCAACGAAGGTATCCTTCCAGAATTTTTTTCACTATCTCGGTTTGTCCATCAGATTGAGGATGATAGGATGAGATATGAGAGAATTGAGTACCCAAACAAGAAAATAATTATGTCCAAAAATTTCCAGTGAAGATGGGATCTTTGTCACTTACAATAATATTTGAGTTGACATGTAGATTTTGAATTGTCTCCATGAATGCGGTGGAAATTGTACTAGATTTGAAGGGATGAGAGAGTGCACAAAAGTGTGTGTACTTGGTTAGTCTATCAACAATCACCACGATGACACTCTTTCCATAAAACTTCGGTAACCCTGTGATGAAATCCATGGAAACCTCCTCCCAGTGCTGACTTGGGATGGCTAATGGTTGTAAAAGACCTGGGGTCTTGATTTTTTCCACCTTGTTTTGTTGGAAAACCAAACATTCAGCCACAAATCTTTGAACATCAGTTTTAAGGCCATCCCCCAAAAAATCCTTCTTGACCCTATGGTAGGTTTTCAAAAATATCGAGTACCCTCCTACTACAGAGGTGTGCAATTCCAATAGTACCTTTTGTTTGAGTTGGGAGTTCTTACATAAATATAAGCGATATTTGTACCATAATGAATCATTTTTCCATGTAAATGTATCTAATGCAGTGGAATCCTACTACAACCTTTGAATGAGAGTCCACACGTTTTCATCATTCTTCCATTCATCCCTTGCTTCTATTATCCAATCGGGTTGGATGATCAATATAGCATAGAGAAAGGCCTCTACATATTCATCCTTTCTTGAGAGTGCATCTTCCACAACATTTTGCTTACCTTTTTTATAGACTATTTCAAAATCATAACCCAATATCTTGGTCACCCATTTTTGTTGTTCTTATGAGTATAGTTTTTGTTCCAATAAGTATTTAAGACTATCATGATTTGTTTTGACCTTGAAGTGCCTACCTATTAGGTAAGGGCACCATTTCTTCAATTCATGTAGTATTTTTTTCATTTCCTTCTCATAAATGGGTTTGTGTAAGTCCTTTCCCTTGAGTGGCCAACTTTCAAAAGCCAGGGGCCTTCCTTCTTACATTAGGACAACACCAATTCCATTTCCCAAGGCATCACATTCCACTATAAAGGTTTTTGTGAAGTCTAGAGTGGTCAAGACATGAGCTTTTCACATCACCTCTTTAAGTTGTTCAAAAGCTTTAGTTGTCTCTGGAGTCCATGAAAATGCTTCCTTCTTAGTTAGTGTCGTTAAAGGTGCTGCTATTCTTCCATAGTGTCGAACAAACTTGCGGTAGTAACCTGTCAAACCCAAAAATCCTCTAAGATTCTTCAATGTTTTGGGAATCGGCCAGTCCATCATGGACTTAATCTTGTTAGGGTCTACCTTGACACCTTCATGAGATACAATATGACCCAAATACTCTACCTCCTTCACCCTAAAGAAACATTTGGATGGTTTGGCATATAGTTGTTTCTCCTTTAGTAGTTGTAGCACCTTGTCAACATTTCACACATGATCCTCCCAAGACTTGCTATAGATTAGTATATCATCAAAAAATACTAACAAAAATTTTCGAAGGAAGGGATTGAAAATGGAATTCATCAACCCTTGGAATGTGGAAGGTGCATTTGTAAGGCCAAAAGGCATGACCAAAAATTCATAATGGATTTCATGAGTTCGGAATGTTGTTTTTGGGATATCTTCTTCCTTCATTCTAATCTGATGATACCATGAACGGAGATCCAACTTTGTGAAATAGATTGCTCCATGTAGTTCATATAACAAGTCATCAATGATGGGAATGTGAAACTTATCTTTAATAGTGATCTTATTGAGGTCTCTATAATCTGGACACATATGCCATGAGCCATATTTCTTGAATACCATTACCACCGGTGTAGAGTAAGAACTTTTTCTAGGTCTAATAATTCCAACCTCTAACATTTCTTCAACCATGTGCTCAATTTCACTCTTCTTGGAATAAGGGTGTCTATATGGCCTGATGTTAGGAGGAACACTCCTAGGAATTAGGTGAATATCATGATCATGATTTCGAGTGGGTGAAAGACCTTTGGGAATATCTTCAAATACTTTGGAATGCTTATCAATGATCCCTTAGATATCTAGGGGAATATATGGCTTAGATGTTTGAACATCTAGTGAGCATAGTTGTGCAATTACACCTTGATACCCCTTTTTCAATAATTTTGTCATGCCATTGGAGCTTATCACCTTACTGGGTTTCCTTGTGATACCTCTTAACTCAATTTATTTTCCTTCCAATGAAAATTTCATGAAAAGTTATTGAAAATTAAAAGCCACTGTTCCTAATGATTGTAACCATTGGATTCCTAGTATGACATCAACACCGCCCATGGGTATATAAATAATTGGACTATTCATTACATATTCCCCCATAGTAAGATTGATCTTATTGCATTTTCCTAAGTAATTGATAGTTCCTCCATCTGCAATCATTACTTGAAACTTTGGTGTTGGATATACAAAGAAATTGAGAGCTTTGGCTAATTTATAGTGAATGAAATTATGAGTACTACCATAATCAATTAGGACTATTGCCTTTTTCTTTTTGATATATATTTCGATATTGAGGGCTTCAGGAGTGCTACTTCTAGCCAATGCATTACATGATATCGTGGGAGTCAACTCTTCAGAAGAAATCGCGTTTACATTTTCATCTTGAGATGGGTTTTGTTCTTGTTATTGTTCTTCTTCCTCTTCACAATCTATGTAGAATAATTTCTTCTCACCACACTTATGTCCCTTACTATACTTGTTGTCATAATTAAAGCATAAACCTTTTGTTTTTCTTTCCTCCAATTGTTGAGGTGTTTTAGAAGAAGGAACATTATTCTCTCGATAGATGTTAGGAGTGGTCCTTCTAGTAGCCATAGCCATATTTTTACTTTCAACATTTCTTGCCACCCTAAATGCATTCTCCAATGATTTGGGTTCCCAAAGACGAACCTCATGTTGAATGTTATCCCTTAAAGTTCCTATGAATACATCAATCAAGTGTTCATATGGAATATTTGTTACCTTTATATTCAATCTTTGGAAGTTCTCAATGTTCTTTGTAACTGAACCCTTTTGCTTGAGATTTATCAATTGGATAAAGAAGGTATTGGTCCTTGTATCCTCATAGTGTGCTATCATTTCTTTCGTGAAAATTTTCCAATTGACGAGTGATTTGCGAGAACAAAGCCATCGATGCCACACAAATTGATTGGGTTCTAAATATAAAGAAGAAATATGTACCTTTTGTGTATGTGGCACATTATGTAGATCAAGGAATTCATCCATATGAAGAATTTATGATTTTTTACCCGGAACACCTGCTTGAGACTAGTCAATAGGACTAGTCAAATACCCTATCTAACATAGGGTGTATCTACAAAACCCAGAAGATGAAATTTTTATCACATATAACTTAATAATTTCTGTGAATATTCTCCGGATTTCAGGGTCTGAAATGTTACATATATTTTTTCATAGAAAAAAATTATGTGATGACTCAATTCAGGATGATTCAAGAACCCTATCTTACATAGGTTGTATCTCCTAAAGTATAAGGTATCAGGATATGAAATTTCAACCCAACTTACCTTGATCCATCTACTAAATATCATCCAAAGGGTTCCTTATGAAAGGTAGTAGAAAAACAATTATAGCGAAAATGCCAAGGTGTCTCAGATGTAGCAGCAAAACCCCAAGACCTTGAGCTCTGATACCATATGTTAAGAACCAAATATTAATATAGCATAGAAAAACCTCAGAATAAGTACTCAAAACCTTGAAAAAGAGAGAATTTCAGTTAATAAGCCTCTTCGAGGGGGCAACCTCCTTATACCCCACATAAATGTCCAAATACAAGATTATTCCAAATGAAAATATCTCCTTGGTATATATAGGAGACTAGGAGGTACAATTACAAATAATGGACTCAAGCCAACATAAATAAAATAACATTACTAATGTAATATGCCCCAATTAAGGGGTAATGAGCCACTATTTAGGGCTTAACATACTGTTGAGCACTCAACACACCCTAAAAAGCCTTTGTCATTTTTTCGCTTTTTTGGGTACCACTTGATCTTTGAATTGTCTGATTCAATTTCATTTTTGAGAAATGTTTGGATTTGCTTATTATCTTGAATCTCATTATCTTTTTAGGTCTGTTTGAACTTATAAAACCTCGTGACTTTATAAAGCCTTAACGCCCAAATAAAGAATCAAAAGCCAAAACACTTCACCCAACACACTCGATTTCGACATTGAAAGGAATTCAAAGATGGAAAATAATACTCGAGAAATATCAGCCATCGAGCGTCGATATTCATTGGTATTGGAAAAAGGAAGTTTTGTTTTATAACGAGTATTGCATAAAGATATCGTCGATAGTCGATCCCCTTCGGCATTGATAGAAGATGAGAGGAATAGGCGTTAACATAGAAAGAGAAGATATCACCGATAGTCGATGCCCGAGGTTCTTATCGGAACTGGGGAAAGCCAAAAAGGATTGCCAGACACTCTGACCGCACTAAAATATACTCCCGATTGTCGATCCTCGATGTGTTTTCGACATCGGGACTTTTGCGAAGAAGTTAATCCGAAGAAAAACACGTGGTAGGTTTATCGCTGATCGTCGACCCTAGATACTTTTCGGCATCGGCAAGCCAAGGTTTTTTTTAGAACGCATAACATACCGAAATTCCCGACTCCGATTAATACACACAAATTAGGCAACCTTCCTTCAACACCACGTGTCTTTGCCATATCGGAGAACCATACGGTCTAGCTTTTCCCCGAGTCATTTTTCTTGGTTCCCTAGGTCCAAGTCACACCTCCGAGTCAGCTTTTCCACGAAAAAATTGTACGATGAGATTGATTGGCATCAGAGATTTTGCGAGGGACATCAACGAAAAAGTTCATGGTGCATCCCCTATCCCTGATCCACCCACTGAGAAAGTGACACGATGGGACGTTTTAGTGTTGGATATGATTAGTTTTTTAGCATTTAAGGGTCTAATTAATACCAAATCCCGCATTATTTTCTACCTCGTGAACCAATGAAAGTTGTCGTTTAAAATACCCTATAGACCACATCACCCCCCGCGCCTCCGTCATCGACCCATGATGAATTTAATTTATAGAGATTTGGCGAAAAATTTGTTTAAATTGCACTCATCACCCAAATTGAATGGTTGATCCGACACGGTAAGTTCTTCACTAGTTTAAATTATCTTGAGTTGTTGTAAGAGGAATCATTCTACGTGCAAGGAAATTCATAAGCATCCAAAGAAGCGAGACGAGTAATTCGAAAGTTGCAGAGATCATGTGAGTATCAAATAACCAGGTTTAGCAAGCTTTACAGGTATGTACCCAAGTCGATGAATTTTACATGTTTACGCTTCATATATTTTTATCCGATTTTTTGTTCTATACACAGTCTCTGAAGGTTTATTTTGATTGCAGGAACAATGCCTCCAATACATCCAACCACTAGATGATTGACGAGGGTGTCGAAGATGAAAGAACCAAATTTAGGTGAAGGCTCCTCTCCTAGAGTCACAAGACAATTGGAATACACTCCAAGACCAGAACCTGTCATCAAAACAACGACGAAGAAGGTTTTTATTCAACCTCGAGCCTTTGGAGATACAGAGTCAAGCAAAGGGTCCAGGTGACACCCCCACATTGGGGAAAAATCTTTAAAAAGATCATCCAGGAAGAATACTTGAAATATATCCCACACAGTGACCAAGATGTGAGGGTGGTTGACGATGAGGTGTTTTTGAATATCCGATGGTCGTACCTGCACATGGTAGCAAGAATAACCCTCTTTCCTTGTGTACAAATTATGAAGTGGCTCATCGACCACATGGACCTACAAAATTTTTTAATCAACGATAATAGTGGTGGGTGTGTTAGGGTGTTCTTTCCGATAGAGGTCCAAAAATATTACAAACTCTGAGACCCCAAGGAGTGGTTGAATACAGATTTCTTTGTTAAGTTCTATGAGTGCCATGACACCAATGGGTGATGGCTTCATGGTGGAGGAAAGACAAGAAATACACCAACCAGAGCACTAGTTGGTACTATAACACCAACTTAAGGGAACCATACATCTACTTGATGGATCTTGTCTGTCGATTATATGGAGAGAAGGACTTCTATAGATTTTCAGAGGCATGGATTCCATTAGCTTACATAGTGGCAATATCAAGGAGTGGCTTCAACTAGGAAGTGATAATTTCTAATATATTGAGCATCTGCATACAACAGGCTCAGACGTCGAAGGAAGGAGAGACACCAACCTTCTACATGGCTTCATATTTACTTGATGTCATGTGCGCTAGAAACTTTTTCGCCAACATGAACTTGAGCTAGCATGTCGCAGAACTCATGATCCACATATATTTCAGCATCATATGGGAGAACAGGTACAAGAAATATTACTCCCTCATCTGTGATGAATTCATCGCATGTATTTATTTCATTCTTTTTAAGAAGGAATGCCCGAGATTATCGGTTGCGGCCAAAAAGATGATACCAAAGGTATGCCACTGGTACCTAGATGAGTGTGACACTTACATCAGGGTGTTCGGGGCCACCATAGCACCACATATCCTACCAACGCATGTCCCTGACTGGCTTGTAGTGGGAGAGATATGCTACTAGACCATCCTGCAAGGTTACAATGCCACCCTGGTCAAGGACAAGAAGTGGGCATTCATACCTTATGGTTTCCATGTAGGTTTCTACATGGTGAAGGACACAGTTCAAGCCAAACAAGAAGGGATAAGCCAACTAGAGTTCAGATTCCAGACAGGTCGGTTCTGCAAGCACGATCTGAAGGGTCTAGTATTGAAACATACCTCGCAAGTGTCTTCATGTTGGCCATACGCCCACAACAAATTTGAAGATGAACTCTTCACAGAAAATTCCCAAGACTAGGACAAGGTGGTGGCAAGGATGGTCGACCCCAAAATGATCAGGTTGAGGGCCATGAGCCTAGATGAACAGGTGATTACCATAGAGAAATCGACTCAAGAGACCCTTAGAGCCAGGGAAGAAATGATAGTGGCAGAAGCAACAGAGCTTCCCCTGGAAGTTCTGGTACAGGATAGAGGTTTCCCCATGACGCAGGATGCACGGGAAAGGGGGTTTCTCATGATATAATAGGAACAAATAATAATTGATCAAATGCAAGATGAACTAGACCTCATAGGGATGATAGGGTCCCCTCTGGCAACCCAGGTTAAAGCCAGGAAGGTCCAAGAGGCCCTGAACTAATAGACATCGATGAAATCGTCGGGTTAGACAACCCTGAAATCAAAACACCATGGGTTGGATCACCAGGAGGTGTTTCAGCTCAGTCAGACACTATCCGAACATCAGGGAGAGAAAGTACACCAAACCCCCTCCGTAAATTAATAAAAATCTATGATGGTGAAGAGAGCCCAGAGGTATCCCTGGTAACCGCTGTACAGATCATAGAGGAAAAGGAACTAGAGAAGACATCTTCCCCAGCTCCTGACGCTTAAATTTGGGACCTTCCATAGAATGAACAAGAGGTTGAGAGTTTCTTATACACAAAACTTCCCGATGCACTGGAGACCCAAGAATATAGTCTGAAGGATGAACCAGGTTCGAACGAACAAAAGGAAGAAGCTCCACAAAAAGAAATCGACGTCTCAATGACCGATTATCAAGTAAGTACCGAGAACATCCCAACGCCTCAATTTCAATCAGTACTCAACTTTTTGATGAGCGATAGACAGAATCTAGTCCTTCCAAGCACATGGAGGAAGTTCAAGAACCCAATCTTGAACAAATATATACCATCGAGAGCCTAGGAAATATGCTCACTTGGGGAGATCATCAAATTCCCGAACACCAAGAAGAGGAGGATCACTCTAGATCGCTCCATCCTCATCACCACGGAGGAAAATCTGATCAACACAGAGCATGCCAAGACATCTGATCTTATCAGAACATGGATGGCAATCACATATGCCACCCTGGATAGAGAAAAAAGGGTTGAAGAGGAGAATGGTGTTGCTTTGAAAGAATTGGAACATTTGTGCCACTTGGAAAAATATTACCAAGACACCACATAGGTCGCGATGTTCCTAAGGAGAGAATTCAAGGAGGCCTACAACAAATTTACAGATGAACGACACCTATTCACTTGAAGGATAGCCAAGCTTCAAGAAGAAACCCTCATGGCACTGGCGACGTGTAAGGATATGGAGAGGTGGTACAATAAAGCACACCAAGCCATGGAAAGGATCGACTATATCAGCGTGGTGAAACAAGGCCGAGACACAGAAGAGGATGGCATCTGGGTGCTAAACGAAAGTAGCATCGATCGCATAAGGAAATCAACCAAATATTGGGTAAAAATGGCTCAGAAACCTCATCGGGAAATCCAAGAGAAATGGGTCGAGTGCGAGAAAATATGGACCAAGATCAACCAAGCAATGAGAGACATCGGCCTCCCCGAATTCGGCACACCAGATGACTTTGTCAACTTGCATGACATAGTCAAATCACACACCGAACAAGACTCATCATGGGCATCTGAAGTAGCAAAGGTGGCAAGCATGGCGCCAGGATAGGTGGAGCAGTTCATGGAGCACTCGATCAAATATCGAGCCATGTTGCAACAGTTAAGTGCCAGAATAGTCAAGTATTAGGCACGAGCAGTAGATATAAGAGATATTCTTTTGGCCCCAATGGAAGAACATAGATTCCTATATGCTAACACATGCGAGGATATCTTCATCAAGTGGTTGGAGTATGAGAGGAGTCATCCACTCAAATGAGACCATTTGATGACTCTGTGAAGACTGATAGAAGAAAGCGCATGTGGCGATTTTTGTTTTACTTAGATGCACTTTAATAGTTATTTTTAGTTAATATTATGTTATAAATAGGAGGATCGACCTATTAGTCAGAGGTCGATGGTTGTTGCAAAGACCCTCATTTTTTTTATTTTGTAAAGAACTATTTCAGAGCAAGTTTATGTTTTTCATCAAAAGTGTGTATGATTGGATGTGGAGATGAATTATTTCTAATTTCATCTCATGAATGGATGTTGTAACGAGTAAGAGATTCTAAATCTATTGATAAGTTGTCTGATTCAATGTTTTATAATTCTTGTCTCTTATGATGAAAATTAAGTCATTGTGTTATTATGTGATTGATGATTAGAGTTAAGATAATTATTTTTCTTGCCATCGTTTATTGCACATGTGTTTTCTTATGATAATCGCACCTCAGTCAATAATTGGAACACCATCAGGTTAATGTATTATTACTAGGCTTGTGGTGGAGATTTGTTGTCTGCATGCTAGAGTGAAAGGGTTAACCCAAGCTCATCCTCCTCTAGTAGTTAAGCTTTTTCCCATTTTGTTACCCAATTGGTCTATACCGGATTTTATCTTGTATTAGTCCCACCTATAAGAGAAAATACAAAAAGAGAACGTTTGAACTGAAGGAGAAGCCTTCACAAGGAAACGTAAATCCCATCGATTAATTGGTCGGATCTCAAGATCTGGAGAACCATTCCACCATTAAACGCTACAAAGTCTAATTGGGCCTTGACGATGGTTTTGTTTCTTGTTGCTGAGTTAAATGGATTTAGGACCCCTCAACAGAATTGGCACTAGAAGGAGGGCCTGTAGAATGAATGGTTGATAATATTTTTCACATAGTATTTCACATAGCTTGTAGATTCAAAATATCCCACATGCATGGCTAGTCATTCCCAAGAAAACCCACACACACTGAGTAATACTAAAATGAGTAACTCACCCCAACACGAGGGATAAAATGTGTTCCCTGATATACTTTACACTCTTCATCATGAAGAACTGAACCAATTCAGAAGAATCACAAGAGCTTATGCCCGACAGATCGGTGCACTGCCCTTAGCTATGTTACTTCCTCAAAGAAAAAGAAAAAAGAAGACCAGTGGTTGAGTCCCCTGACCAGGTTTTCTTGCACACGGTAGAATACCTAATAGATTTCACCCTCACCGAAATTGAACATCCTCTTAATCTAATCCCTGAAACACCAATCGATAACTACTCCAAGCCCAACGAATTTTCTGAAGAGGAAGGGTTTAACCCAGAACGATCTGAAGACATGGAAGATAACAATGACCATGATGAAGAAAGGGGAAACCCACCTCAGAATAATCAACCTTGGTTAGTTATAGATGCTTTGGCCATCCCTGGACAAGTACACAACCTTTCTCGACATCCAGAGAAGTTACTCCCTAAATTTAACCCTGAAACCTCAGGATTGCCCGAAGACCATATCAAAAAGTTCATACTGGCTATCAGATTGATGAATGTTCAACATGAAGACATGGTTTGTAGGATTTTCCCCTACACTTTCAAGAATTAGGCCCCCATGTGGTATTTTAACTTACCTATAGGATCCATAACTAGTTGGACTAAGTTCCAAAAGGATTTTCTAGACAAATTTGCAGAAGAAACCACTACAGGAGCTTTGATGGCTGAGTTGTTCTTCGCCACCATGAGTTCAAAGGAAAGGGTTAAAGACTTCAATCAAATATTTATGAACATCTTAAACAAATTCCATCCCGAAGCTAAACTTACTCAGGAGTTGAAAATCGAAGTATACGCTAATGCTCTCCCAGCATCTATTTCCATGTTTGTGAAAAGGGCTGCCAAACCAACCTTAGCTGAGAATTTTGAAGAAGCCAAAATTATAGAGTTCCAAATGAAGGGATGTAAATAAGGTCAGGGCTCATTAGTTAAAAAATAAGTTCAACCTCCTCCGAGGAGAGGACTACTGTTGACTAGACTCCAGGGAAACAAACAGAACAAGGTCCCGAAAAGGGAATTGGGGCCATAGAGGACCTACAATGCATGGTTAATAAGTTGTCAAAAAAAATCATAGACATGAAGAGAAGCATGAGGGAGGGAAACCAAGGCCAGAGACCCTATAAGCCTTTCTTTAAAAGGAATCCACCTTTCAAATAAATTGAACCTCTCCCAGCCAACTTAAACATCGATCTGGGAAATGTAGCATCTGACTCTTTCTATACCTATCATCACGAGAATCACTCTGAAAGCAATTTACTTCAATGGGTGCATGCCATGAATTTGATGGCCAATCAGTTTCTATATGAAGTCTCCCTAACCAAACAATCAAGAATCTCAGCTATGAATGTTGTCGAGCAAGAAGAGGTTGATCCACCAGAAGAAACAACCATGTTAATATGGGATCCTGGCCTACCTATGCCTTTAAATGACTCATTTGAGGTTCAAGAACCATCCGCAGAAGTCTTGGCTGTGAAAACATGAAGTAGGAGTCCACCTGTCTCAAACGATCTTACTACTACCCAAAATTCAGGAAGAAAACCAGCTCCCAATCACCCTAAAGCACATTTTACTCCCCGGAGAAATCCTATAAACATCCATACGCGAGAATCGCCCAAGATAGAATACAACATAATAGAAGACTTGAAAAAATTTAAAGCAAATATATCGGTCATGGAAATGTGTAGAATCCCTCAACAAAGCACTTTCTGTTATAAGCATTGAAATTAGTAGAAAACCCCATGACAAACACTAACCAAGGAGGAAATGTAACTCCCACAGACCTGAGAAATAAACCAACTGTGAACACTTACTCTGAAGATAAGAAGGGAAAACCTTTTGTCCCACCGTTTCCTTTGACATTTGAAGTCTTCAACAAAAGCCTCCATAATAGTTTGGTTGACTCAGGAGCATCCTCCAATGTTATGCCATTGTCTATTTGCAAAAAATTAAATGCAGCCCCTCTCAAAAGAGATAAGCATGTTATACAACTAGACAGAACCTAGGTGAAGGTTATGGGAGAGCTCAAAGATTTGACTATCATAATAGCGACGCGCCCTATATTTGTGCAAGTAATTGACATCATTGTAGTAGATATCCCAAAATCTTATGGATTGTTATTAAGTCAAGACTGGTCTAAGAAGTTAAACGAATACTTTAGTATAGAATGGGCTCACCTTTGGCTGCCCTTAAAGGGGCACACAAACATGATGAAGATCGATAGGGAAAGATATCTAAAACATATTTTCACGGACTTAGAAGCCCTCAATGAACCCTCATCAATAGACTTCCCTGTGCTAGGCAATTATTCCCGTGACTCCGATTTCAGGAATTTCTCCCCTCTCTCATCTAATGTCCCTCTTACTCAAAACTTTGAAATGATGTTTCAAGAGAAACTGTCAACAACGGCAGGGGGAAGCCTCTTCTGTCAAGAACCTACATAAAAAATCATAGAACAAATAGGAAAGGAAGAGGAAAGTGACAAGAAAGAGGAAGCTGATGGGTTTTTCCCATAAATTTGGACCTTATACTTTGATGGCTCTAAATCATAACAAGGGTTAGGGGCAGGGTGCATCCTCATTGTTAATCCAAAAGGCAAACGACATTTTCTGTCCTATAGACTGGAGTTCGAATGCACAAAAATTACCACCGAGTATGAAGCTCTAGTACAAGGGCTAAAGAAATCTATGGACTTGAACGTCAAAGAATTGAAGGTGTTTGGAGATTCTGAAATCATAGTTAAAAAAGTAAGGAATACTATACATTGCAACTCTCCACACCTGAATAATTACCAACAAGAAGTGCACATGCTAATAGAACATTTTTAAGCCTTCAACATTACAACGATCCCCATAACAAATAATGTTCTTATTGATTCTATAGCCACCCCTGCCTCAAGGATATCACCTCTAGAAGATTATGAAGCCTCTCGTTTCACTGTGGAGCTACTCTACAAACTGTCGGTGCCCAACAATATTTCGTATTGGAATGTATTTGAAGGAGATGAACAAATTATAAACTTTTTGACCAATCAGGACAATTTTAAAGACTTGGCTATTGACAATAAAGTATTCCATGAACAATCAGCAGAAACAAATCCTCAGACAGATCAACCGACTGATAAACCAAGGTCTCACACGATACCGAAGGGAATAGCCAATTTAGAAAACCTGTTTGACCTAAGGGAAAGATTCAAAGGATCAAATAATGAAAAAATGTGGAGTTCTTGCCCCATGCATGAAACTATAAATTTAGGAACCCATAAAACCCCAAAAATATAAATCTCGGCAAGACAATATCTAAAGAGGAAAGGAAGTCCTATCTCAAACTTTTCAGACAATATCAAGACTTCTTTGCATGGTCCTACCGAGATCTAAAAACCTATGATACTCGTATCATTCAACACACTATCCCATTAAAACCTGAAATGAAACCCTTCCAACAAAAGCTCTGGAAATACCACCCATCCCTGGAGCCGCTCATGTGTCAGGAGTTAAAGAAACTACTATATGCCAAGATTCTTTTTCAAGTTAGACACTCTGCCTGGGTAGAAAATTTGGTTCCTGTAAGGAAAAAATATGGGGAGATCTGCTTGTGCGTAGATTTCAGAAACCTCAATAGAGCTTCGGAAAAGGACAACTATCTAGTCCCACTAATGGATCAACTCTTACAGACTATGTCTGGCTCTGATATTTTCTCCCTGCTAGACAGTTTCTTAGGTTACAACCAGGTTCTAGTTTCAGAAGAAGACCACTTGAAAACTACCTTCCGAACCAAGTGGGGAACCTTCGCTTATAAACACATGCCCTTTGGTTTAATCAATGCAGGGGAAACCTTCCAGAGGGCCATGGACGTAGCATTTCAGGGACTAATCAACAAGTGTGTAGTAGTCTATTTGGATGACGTAATTGTGTATTCAAAGAACAAAGAATATCACATCCAACGTTTGACCTGGATTTTTGAATGGTGTAGGAAATACGGTATATCCTTAAACCATAAGAAAACTATTTTCAGTGTCGAGGAAGGTAAGTTGTTAGGCCACATTATATCTCAAGAAAGAATTCACATAGACCCATAAAGGATTAAGGTTATAGCTCAAATTCCATTACCTCACAACAAAAAGGATATGCAATCATTCTTTGGGAAAATCAATTTTGTGAGGAAATTCACCCCCGATTTTGCTGAAACTATCAAAACCTTACAAAAAATGATTCATAAAGATGTTGAATTTAAGAGGGATGATGAAGGAAAGAAGTCTTTTAGAAATATTAAGACTGCAATATCTTAGGCTCCATTGTTACGAAGTCCCTATTTCAACAAAGATTTATTTCTCTACATTGTTGCCTCCAACCAATCACTAGTTGCAGTATTGACTCAGAAGGATGATCACAGCAACAAGGCCCCGATATCATTCATGAGCACTAATATCCAAGGGGCCGAACTAAATTACCCTGCTATAGACAAGCAGACTTATGATGTGTACAAGGTAGTGAAACACTTCATATCTTATATCCTCAAGAACCATACCAAATTCATCATGCCTCACCCTGTAGTCCGATCCCTATTCACTCAACAGGAGATGGGGGAGAGAAGAGGAAATTGGATGGAAGTAGTCCAAGAATTTGATCTAGATATAAAACCTACTAAATTAGTTAAAGGACAAGGGCTATCCAAACTGGTTGTTGAAGCCCAGGACCAAGTAGATGACGACCCCGGGTGGGAGAATGAATTGGTGTTATAGTGTGGTGAAGCTTCATACGTTTCCCTGGGGGAAGAGTCTTGGTATGAGAAATTGATTTATCTCCTGCATCATGGGACTTACCTAGAAAACCTAAACCCTAGGGAAAGTGAGCTCTTAGATTAAAATCCACACAGTATCGCCTCATAAATTCGGTACTCTTCCACATTAATTATGATGGGGGTCCTCTTAATATGTCTCAAACGTGAAGATGCAGACAAAGTTTTGAAAGAGATCCATGATGGTCTTGCCGGTGGACATTTCGCAGGAAA
This sequence comes from Picea engelmannii, assembly GCA_009831015.1. NCBI lineage: Eukaryota > Viridiplantae > Streptophyta > Pinopsida > Pinales > Pinaceae > Picea > Picea engelmannii. The sequence continues at coordinate 765,958 of ML794300.1, forward strand.
CACCACCACTCATAAAATACTGAGAACTGGCTATTATTGGCCTACTCTGTTCAAAGATTCTCACACATATGCTAAAAAATGTAAGACTTATCAAATAAGCGGGGGGAGGTAAAAGAGAGCAATTGTCCCACTCCAACTGGTGGTCATTTCTAGGCATGTTGAGCAATGGGGGTTAGATATCATAGGAGAAATTACACCAAGTTCTTCAAAACAACATAAGTATATACTGACTACCACATATTATTTCACGAAATGGGTAGAAGCCATCCCTCTAACTCATGTAAATGAAAAGGTGGTGATCCAATTCATAGAACAACAACTGATCACAAGATTTGGTGTACCCTCCGTCCTTGTTTTTGATAACGCATATTACTTACTTTTATTCCACCTTATTAACATAGTTTTCCCTAGACAAAGGAATTATAGTCAGATACTCTGCAAACTACTATCCACAAGGGAACATAGTGGAAGAATCAACTAATAAGAACCTAGTGAGGATATTGAAGAAAACAATTGCAGACAACCAAATAAATTGGCATAATTCACTTCATAATTTTGTATGGGATGATAGAGTTTCACCTAAGGAATCTATAGGTAATTCCCCATACTTTCTGGTATACGGATAGGAATCCATTCTCCCGAATGGGTTATATATTCCATCTCTTCAACTTGATCAGGATTCCAGAGGACATCCCTCATCAGTCATGCAACAAAGAATTGATACCCTCCTCATACTGGAAGAAGAATGGGAGAAAGAAAAATCATAATTCATAGCTCACCAACAAATAGTTAAAAGGTGGTTTGATAAGCAGAAGGATAAAGAGAAGAATTTTGAAGTAGAAGACTTAGTCCTAAAGTGGGACAGAGAAAATGAGCCTAAAGGAAAACATTCTAAGTTTCACAATATATGGCTCGGACCTTTCCAGGTGGCCGAGAATATTGGGTTAGGAACATATAGACTGCAGAATCTGAGGGGGGAACTTGATTTCCGTGAATGGCCAAGCCCTAAAACAATATTTTCATTAAAAGACAAAAAAAATATTGTTTTTATGTTTTCATGATGTTTATTTTAGATACGTTGATTTTGAAATGCATTTTTTTTTTCTATTTATACTTTTGTGCTTTTGAATATTGTGTTTAGCAAGACAATGGCTGACCTCAAATCATGCGATATAAAAAAATCTGTTCCTAACTCATCGCTCACATACCACACAAGAAATGGTGGGGAACCTGTGGTTGTTTCGATGGGTTCTCTATCTAAACTGTGCAGATGAACAACTTTGGAGAAATCCATAAGTGTCTTCTTGGTGGTCTGGTGAAACCTTAAGGGAAAGATGGTAAGATGGAAAGTACTACATGTACCTCAGAAACATAGCTATCAATTTTCACCTTAACCATTTCATTTTGAAAACAACAGACGTCCTCCTCTCCCACTTGCTCGGGGCATTCTGTCGAAATAAAAATAAACTATATTAAATGAGTGCACATTAGAGAGGGTATGTAGATAAATCCATTGGGGATATGGACGCTCCCTGGGAGCGTAGCAAGGTCTGTGACGTCGAGGTGACTTTGTCGAGGCTATGGATGCTCTCTTGGCAGGGGAGCAACACCGTAGAAAGTGAAGAAGGGTAACTAAAGGCTAAGTGCCAGTGAATGATTTACTAGACTCTTATCAAAGGGGAAGTGAGTTAGGGTTACAAGGAACGAAGGTGGATTAAAGGTTGAAAAAACCACAGGCATGCCTAAACACACCAACCAGGGAATTTCAAATGTAAGGATAAAGAGGCTCTGATAAAAAAACAGTTAAGTTATAAACCTATTTTGCATCATCTGAGACCAAGGGAGGAACAAAGATTCTTCTTTCACCCAATAAGTCTCCATTTTTTGAGCACTCAACACACCCTAAAAATCCTTTGTCATTTTTTTTGTTTTTTGGGTACCACTTGATCTTTGAACTATCTGATTCGATTTCATTTTTGAGAAATGTTTGGATTTTCTTATTATCTTGAATCTCAATAGCTTTTCAAGTCTCTTTGAACTTATAAAACCTCATGACTAAATAAAGCCTTAACGCCCGAATAAAGAATCAAAATCCAAAACACTTCACCCAACACACTCGATTTCGACATCTGAAGGAATTCAAAGATGGAAAATAATACTCAGGAATTCTGAGTCACTGAGCGCTGATATTCATCAGTATCGGGAAAAGGAATTTTTATTTTACGACGAGTATTGCATAAAGATATCGTCGATAGTCAATCCCCTTTGGCATCAGTATAATATGAGAGGAATAAGCGTTAACATAGAAAGAGAATATATCACCGATAGTCGATGCTCGATGCACTTATTGGAATCAGGGAAAGCCTAAAAGGATTTCCAGACACTCTAACTACACTAAAAGATACTCTTGATCGTTGATCCCTGATGTGTTTTTGGCATCAATAATTTTAGCGAAGAAGTTAATCCGAAGAAAAACACATGATAGGTTTATCGCTGATCGTCAACCCTAGATACTTTTCAACATTGACAAGCCAAGGTTTGTTTTAGAATGCATAACCTAGGGAAAGTCCCAACTCTTGTTAATACACACGGATTAGGCCACATGTATTCAACGACACGTGTCTTTGCCAGATCGGAGAACCCTACAGTGTAGATTTTCCCTGAGTCATTTTTCTTGGTTCCCTAGGCCAAGTCACACCTCCGAGTCAACTTTTCCATGACAACATTGTACAATGAGATTGATCGAAGTCAGATCTTTTTCGAGGGACATCAACAAAAACATTCATGGTGCATCCTTGATCCCCGATCCACCCACTGAGAAAGCAACACGATGGGACGTTTTAGCATTGGATATGATCATATTTTGAGCATTTAAGGGTCTAATTAATACTAAATCCCACATTAGTTTCTACCTCGTGCGCCAATCAAAGTGACCATTTATCGACCCACGATAAATTTAAGTTACAGAGATTCGGTGGAAGATTTGTTTAAATTTCACTCATCACCCGAATTGAATGGTTGATGTGACACAGTAAGTTCTTCACTGGTTTAAATTCTCTTGAGTCATTGTAAGCATAATATTTTTTTGTGCAATGAAATTCAGAAGCATCCGTAGAAGCAAGATGAGTATTTCGAAAGCTGCAGAGATCCCATGAGTATCAACTAACCAGGTTTAGCAAGCTTTATAGGTATGTACCCAAGTCGATGAATTTTACATGTTTACACTTCATAAATTTTTATCCAATTTTTTGTTCTGTACACAGTCTCTGAAGGTTTATTTTGATTGCAAGAACAATGCCTCCAAGAAATCTAACTACTAGATGATCACCGAGGGCGTTGAAGATGAAAGAACCAAAGTTAGGTGAAGGCTCCTCTCCAGGGGTCGCAAGACAATTGGAATACACTCCAAGACCAGAACCTGTCATCAAAACAACGACGAAAAAGGTTTTTATTCAGCCTCTAGCCTTTGGAGATATAGAGGCAGGCACAAGGTCCAATACGACACTCCCACATTGGGGAGAACTCTTTAAAAAGATTATTCAGGAAGAATACACAGATTATATCCCACACAATAACCCAGATGTGAGGGTGCTTGACGACGAGGTGTTTCCAAATATCTAACAATCGTACTTGCACATGGTAGCAAGAAGACCCTCGTATTTCCCTGTATATAACTTCTGAAGTGGCTCATTGACCACACAGACACACATAAGTGTTTAATCATTGATGATAATGGTGGGTGTGTCGGGGTGTTCCTTCAGGTAGAGGTCCAGAAATATTACAAACTCTGAGACCCCAAGGAGCGGTTGAATACAGATTTCATCATTAAGTTCTACGAGCGCCATGACACCAGTCGGGTGATGGCTTCATGGTGGAGGGAAGACAAGAAATACACCAACCAGAGCACTAGTCGATACCATACGTCCAACTTAAGGGAGCCATACATCTACTTTATGGATCTCATCTGTCAATTATATGGAGAGAAGGAATGATCCAAATTTTTAGAGGCATGGATTCTCTTATCTTACATAGTGGCAATTTCAGGGAGCGGATTAAACTCGAGAGCAATCATGTCTAAGCAATTGAGCATCTGCATACAACAGGGTTAGACGTCGAAAGAAGGAGAGACACTAGCCTTCTACATGACTTCATATTTACTTGATGTCATGTGTGCCAAAAACGTTTTCGTCAGCATGAACCTAAGCTAGCACGTCATAGAACTCCCACTCCACATATATTTCATCATCCTATGGGAGAATAGGTACAAGAAATATTACTCCCTCATCTGTGATGAATTCATCGCATGTATTTATTTCATTCTTTTTAAGAAGGAATGCCCGAGATTATCGGCTGTAGCCAAAAAGATGATATCAAATGTAGGCCATTGGTACCTGGACAAGTGTGACACTTACATCAAGGTGTTCGGGGCCACCGTAGCACCACATATCCTACCAGTGCATGTCCTTAACCGACTTGTAGTGGAATATATATGCTACCATACCATCCTGCAAGGTTACAACGCCACCCTGGTCGAGGACAAGAAGCGAGAATTCATACCTTATGGTTTCCATGTAGGTTTCTACATGGTGAAGGACATGGCTCAAGCATAACAAGAAGGGCTAAGCAAACTAGAGTTCAAATTCCAGACAGGTCAGTTCCACAAGCACGATCCAAAGGGTCTAGTCTTGAAATGTGCCTTGCAAGTGTCATCCTACTGGACATACACCCACGACAAATTTGAAGATGAAGTCTTCATGAAAATTCCCAAGACTGGGACAAGGTGGTGGCAAGGATGGTCGAACCCAAAATGACCAGGTTCAGGTCCATGAGCCTAGATGAACAGGCTATGACCATAGAGCAATCATCTCAAGAGGCCCTTAGAGCGAGGGAAGAAATGATAGTGGCAAAAGAAACATCGGTTCCCTTGGGATCTTTGATACAGGATAAAGGTTTCCCCATGATGCAGTACACATGGGAAAGGGTGTTTCTCATGATAGAACTAGAACAACGAATAATTGATCAGCTACAAGACAACACAGACCTCACAGGGATGACAGGGTCCCCTGTCGAAAACCCAGATGAAATCCAGGCGGGCCCAAGTGGCCCTAAACTAATGGACATCGATGAAATCATCGGGTTAGACAACCCTGAAATCAAAGCGCCACAGGCTGGATCATTGGGAGCTGTTTCATCTTAGCCAGAGATAGTCAGAACATCAGGGAGAGAAAGTGCACCAAACCCCCTCCGTGAATTAATAAACATCTATGATGACGAAGAGAGCTTAGAGGTATCCCTAGTAACCCCTGTACATATCATAGAGGAAAAGGAGACATAGAATACATCTTCCCCAACTCCTAATGCTCAAATTCGAGAGCTTCGATAGAATGAACAAGAGGTCAAGAGTGTCTTAGACATTGAATTTCCCAATGCATCGGAGACCTAAGCAGATAGTCTAAAGGATGAACCAGGGTTAGACGAAAAAAAGGAAGAAGCTCGACGGTAATAAATTGACATATCAACAATCGATTATCAAGTAAGTATCGAGCACAACCCCAATGCCTCAATTTCAATTGGTACTCAACTTCCCAATGAGCGACAGACAGAAGTTGAACCTTCTGAGCACATGGAGGAAGTTAAAGAACCTAGTATTGAACAAATATATACCATCGGGAGCTTGGGAAATATGAGATTCGGCGGAAGATTTGTGGACCCACGATAAATTTAAGTTACAGAGATTCGGCGGAAGATTTGTTTAAATTGCACTCATCACCCGAATTGAATGGTTGATGTGACACAGTAAGCTCTTCACTGGTTTAAATTCTCTTGAGTTGTTGTAAGCATAATATTTTTGTGTGCAATGAAATTCAGAAGCATCCGGAGAAGCAAGATGAGTATTTCGAAAGCTGCAGAGATCCCATGAGTATCAAATAACCAGGTTTAGAAAGATTTATAGGTATGTACCCAAGTCGATGAATTTTACATGTTTACACTTCATATATTTTTATTCATTTTTTTGTTCTATACTCAGCCTCTGAAGGTTTATTTTGATTGCAGGAACAATTCCTCCAATAAATCTAACCACTAGATGATCATCGAGGGCGTCGAAGATGAAAGAACCAAAGTAAGGTGAAGGCTCCTCTCCGGGGGTCGCAAGACAATTGGAATAGACTCTAGGACCAGAACCTGTCATCAAAACAATGACGAAAAAGTTTTTTATTCAACCTCTAGCCTTTGGAGATATAGAGGAAGGCACAAGGTCCAAGACGACACTCCCACATTGGGGAGAACTCTTTAAAAAGATTAGTCAGGAAGAATACACAGATTATATCCCACACAATAACCCAGATGTGAGGGTGCTTGACGACGAGGTGTTTCCAAATATCTAACAATTGTACTTGCACATGGTAGCAAGAAGACCCTCGTCTTTCCCTGTATATAACTTCTGAAGTGGCTCATTGAACACACAGACACACATAAGTGTTTAATCAATGATGATAACAATGGATGTGTCGAGGTGTTCCTTCAGGTAGAGGTCCAGAAATATTACAAACTCTGAGACCCCAAGGTGCGGTTGAATACAGATTTCATCGTTAAGTTCTATGAGTGCCATGACACCAATCGGGTGATGGCTTCATGGTGGAGGGAAGACAAGAAATACACCAACCGAAGCACTAGCTGGTACCATACGTCCAACTTAAGGGAGCCATACATCTACTTTATGGATCTCATCTGTCGATTATATGGAGAGAAGGAATGATCCAAATTTTCAGAGGCATGGATTCTCTTAGCTTACACAGTGGCAATTTCAGGGAGTGGATTCAACTCGAGAGAAATCATGTCTAAGCAATTGAGCATCTTCATACAACAGGCTTAGACGCCAAAAGAAGGAGAGACACTAGCCTTCTACATGACTTCATATTTACTTGATGTCATGTGTGCCATAAATGTTTTCGTCGGCATGAACCTGAGTTGGCACGTCACAGAACTCCCACTCCACATATATTTCATCATCCTATGGGAGAACAGGTACAATAAATCTTACACCCTCATCTGCAATGAATTCATCGCATGTATTTATTTCATTCTTTTTAAGAAGGAATGCCCGAGATTATCGGCTGCAACCAAAAAGATGATATCAAATGTAGGCCATTGGTACCTAGACGAGTGTGACAATTACATAAAGGTGTTCGGGGCCACCGTAGCACCACATATCCTACCAGTGCATGTCCTTGAATGACTTGTAGTGGGATATATATGCTACCAAACCATCCTGCAAGGTTACAATGCCACCCTGGTCAAGGACAAGAAGCGGGAATTCATACCTTATGGTTTCCATGTAGGTTTCTACATGGTGAAGGACAGGGCTCAATCATAACAAGAAGGGCTAAGACAAATAGAGTTCAAATTCCAAACAGGTCGGTTCCGCAAGCACGATCCAAAGGGTCTGGTCTTGAAATGTGGCTTGCAAGTGTCGTCCTACTGGACATACACCCACGACAAATTTGAAGATGAAGTCTTCATGAAAATTCCCAAGACTGGGACAAGGTGGTGGCAAGGATGGTCGAACCAAAAATGACCAGGTTCAGGTCCATGAGCCTGGATGAACAGGCTACGACCATAGAGTAATCAGCTCAAGAGGCCCTTAGAGCCAAGGAAGAAATGATAGTGGCAAAAGAAACATAGGTTCCCTTGGGATCTTTGATGCAGGATAGAGGTTTCCCCATGATGCAGTACACACAGGAAAGGGTGTTTCTCATGATAGAACAAGAACAACGAATAATTGATCAACTACAAGACAACCCAGACCTCACAGGGATGATAGGGTCCCCTGTCGAAAACCCAGATGAAATCTAGGCGGGCCCAAGTGGCCCTAAACTAATGGACATCGATGAAATCATCGGGTTAGACAACCCTGAAATCAAAACGCCACAGGTTGGATCACTGGGAGGTGTTTCAGCTTAGCCAGAGATAGTCAGAACATCAGGGAGAGAAAGTGCACCAAACCCCCTCCGTGAATTAATAAACATCTATGATGACGAAGAGAGCTCAGAGGTATCCCTGGTAACCCATGTACATATCATAGAGGAAAAGGAGACAGAGAATACATTTTCCCCAACTCCTAATGCTCAAATTCAGGAGCTTCGATAGAATGAACAAGAGGTCAAGAGTGTCTTAGACACTGAATTTCCCAATGCATCGGAGACCCAATCAGATAGTCTAAAGGATGAACCAGGGTCAGACGAACAAAAGGAAGAAGCTCGACGGTAATAAATTGACATCTCAACAACCGATTATCAAGTAAGTATCGAGCACAACCCCAATACCTCAATTTCAATTGGTACTCAACTTCCCAATGAGTGACAGACTAAGTATCGAGCACAACCCCAATGCCTCAATTTCAATTGGTACTCAACTTCCCAATGAGTGACAGATAGAAGCTGAACCTTCTGAGCACATGGAGGAAGTTCAAGAACCTAGTCTTGAACAAATATATACCATCGGGAGCTTGGGAAATATGATCACTTGGGGAGATAAGCAAATTCTCAAACTCGTGGATGAAGTCGCTGACATACATGCCATCACTTATGACCGAAAAAGGAAATCTATTGTGCAGAGAAACACCAAGAAGAGGAGGATCACTCTAGATCTCTCCATCCTCATCACCACGGAGGAAAATATGATCAACACAGAGCATGCCAAGACATATGATCTCATTGGCGTAGGGATGGAGATCACAGATGCCACCTTGGATAGAGAAAAAGGGATGAAGAGGAGTTGGATACTACTTTGAAATAATTAGAACATTTGCACCACTTGGCAAAATATTACTAGGATACCACACAGGCCACAGTGTTCCTAAGGAGAAAATTCAAGGAGGCCTACAACAAATTTATAGATGAATGGAACCTATTCACTGCAAGGATAGTCGAGCTTCAATAATACACCCTCATGGAATTGGATACATGCAAGGATATGGAGAGGTGGTATGAGAAATCACACCAAGGCATGGAAAGGATCGACTATATCAGTGCGGTACAACAAGGTCGAGACGTCGAAGAGAATGACATCCGGGTGCTAAACTAAAGTAGCATCGACTGCATAAGAAAATTGTCTGAATATTGGGTAAAAATGGCTTAGGAAACTCATTGATAAATCCAAGAGAAATGGGTTGAGTACGAGAAAAGATGGACCAAGATCAATCGGGCAATGAGAGACATCTACCTCCCCGAATTCGACACACCCGATGACTTTTTCGACTTACGTAGCATCATGGGCTTCCGAAGTAGTAAAGGTGGCAGGCATGGTGTTAGGATAGGTGTAGTAGTTCATGGACCACCCAATCAAAGCTCGAACCATGTTCCAACAGTTAAGTGCCAGAATATTCAAGTATCGAGCACGAGTAGTAGAGATAAGAGAGATTTTTTCGGCCCCAATGGAACAACATAGATTTACGTATGCTAACACATAAGAGGATCTCTTCATCAAGTGGTTGGAGTATGAGAGGAGTCATCCACTCAAATGAGACCATTTGATGACTCTGTGAGGACTGATAGAAGAAAGCACCATGTGGCGAGTTTTGTTTTACTTAGCTTCACTTTAATAGTTAGTTTTAGTTAATATTATGTTATAAATAGGTGGATTGACCTATTAATCATAGGTCGATGGTTGTTGCAAAGACCCTCATTTTTGGATTTTGTAAAGAACTATTTCGGAGTTGCCTTAATTGAGAATTCTTGTCCAGGACCAAAGACAAGTTTGTTTTTTTTATCAAAAGTGTGTATGATTGGATGTGGAGACGAATTATTTTTTATTTCATCTCATGAATGGATGTTGTAATGAGTAACAACTTCTAAATATGTTGATAAGTTATCTGATTCAATGTTTTACAGTTCTTGTCTCTTATGATGAAAATTAAATCATTGTGGTATTATGTGATTGATGATTAGATTTAAGAGAATTATTTTTCTTGCCATCATTTATTGCATATGTGTTTTCTTCTGATAATTGCACCTCAGTCAATAATTGGAACACCATCAGGTTAATGTATTATTACTAGGCTTGTGGTGGAGATTTGTTGTCTACATGCTAGAGTGAAAGGGTTATCCCAAGCTTAGCCTCCTCCAGTAGTTAAGATTTTTCCCATTTTGTTACCCAGTTGGTTTATACTGGATTTTATCTTGTATCGGTCCCACCTATAAGAGAAAATACAAAAATATAATGTCTGAACTGAAGGAGAATCCTTCACAAGAAAACGTAAAGCCCATCGATTAATTCGCTGGATCACAAGATCTGGAGAACCATTCCACCACTAAATTCTCTAGAGTCTAATTGGGAATCAATGATGGGTTTGGTTCCTGTTGTTGAGTTAAAGGGATTTAGGACCCCTCAACACATACCCCCAGAAAAAAAGGTTGGTTTCATCAGCTTTCAGAAACACAGGCGGAACAATTTACCAAAGATATTGCAGGGAGATTTGATAACCACGCCTCCTTCACAAGAAGCTAGGTCTACATGATCTGAGTGAAGTTCCTCCACTAAACACAAATTCGAAAGGGTCCCGGAAATCCCAGAGATATTATTTCAAGAGATAAGAACTTCACTATAATAAATGAATGATGCACATGTGTTAGCGCAGTAAGAAACCTTCATAAATCTGGGACAATTGTCTCTCATTCAACACCAACAAATCCTGCTAGAACCCCGAATAAAGTAGGACAAGGACCTTCCACCGAGATTGGTTCTCCTATAAAAACATTAACCCCTCTATAAACCAGCTTTGGAAATCCTAATTCCGGACTCACTTTCATAGGTGACCTTACTCCTATCTTGCCCGAAGAGATGCCTCCCTCAGATTTATTTTTCAAGAAACTAAAGGCCATCATGAAGAGATAGTCCCACTAAAAAGATGGAGTTATCACTAAAATAAAAATACTGGTGTATGACGGGCATGACCAGGATAGTCCGGAGTTCGGAAAATAAGTTGCAGGTTCGTTAGGAGATTTTACCACTGCCAATCAATGGTTAGTGGAAAATTTGATCGAACAACTGCGACATAAATGTATTTTGGTAGATAAATTGAAAAATGAGATATATGATACAAAACTGACTATGAGAAGAAGGATGAACTAGGACTTTGAGAAAATCAGGGCTAGTGATCAACGACAAATTAAATAGATACATGGATACCTTGACCTGTTCTACCGGAGTTCACAGAGTAGCCAAATTCTTGTCACTCAACACGACAAGTTGATAGAGCAGTTGCAAGCTAGACTGACCCTAACATAGGGAACGACGATAGACATTTCGACCTTCAGAAATCAATGAGAAGCTGGAAGTTTCCCAGCAAGAACTTTATCTAAAAGTAGATGGCATCCAAAAATTCTATCAGGAAGTAGATATTTCCCTAAAATATATCTATGTCAAGGAAAAAGAGGCTTGCTCAGCGTAGTCTAAGTTTCAAGAAGTTCTCATATTGATGCAGAAAGCGAATGCCCCTTTTTTCCCTCTTCTCTCTTATTCTGAATAATTAACACGAAAAATGGCCCTAAAGGCCTGGGAAACAAACCTGGAGAAGGCAAGAAACTTGCAAGAGAGGTGAAAAAGGATTTTCTAGAGGCATTGTCATCATTAAACAAAAATCTGATTGAGTTTGAGGGGAATAATATCTCAGATGTCCTGGGGAAAATTGAGATAGAAATGAACCATCAAAGATCCAGAAAGAATAAGGAAGCTATTTAGACAGCCATCCAAGAAATGAGCCAAATCGATCTTCTTAAAATCAATGAATGGTTGGTTGATCCAAGTTCATAGTTCAAGGCCACAGTCCAAGAAGTAAGCAAGATTCAGGATAAGTTTCCCCAAATATAGAAGAAATTGTTTGCCTTTGAAGTTAATGAAAGCATTGAGCCTTCAAGGTTCGTGGTAGCATTAATGGATAGATTCACCCAATGTATTGAACATGGAAAAGAAAGTGTAGATGGGAACAAATGAGAAAGCATGATCAACGTACATATTCTACACCCAGTCTACCTTTCACCCCCCAACAGTCACTTACCTCGTATATCCCTACCACCCACATTCTTGCCTCCATTCATTTCACATTCTCATCGAACACTCATTCCCCGAATCATTTTTTTCATGAACGATCACTTTTCCCTATAGTCGTTATCTATCCCTTGACAAGCCAACGCTAATCTATTCATCTGATCATCCCCCCTCATGTCTTCAACTACAATGTCTTATTCCGGTAAACGCTTCTGAAGTGACAAATGAAAACAAGACAGTAAACCGAATGATTGAGGTGGAATTAATGACATGTGTGCCCAGCTCAAAGGTCAAAGGGAAATGAGTGCCTCTACCAGCGGACAAAGGGATAGAGGAAAGCACCAATGAAAATCACTAAAATTTACTCGTTGTTGTTTTATTCAGATGTATTCTATTTTTAGTTAAATATTGTAAGAAGTCCAACAATTTCCAGTTGTGACAGATTTTGTATAAATACATAGATTTAAGATCTATTCAAGGCTTCTTCTTACTGAATGTAATAGAGAAACTCTCTTTTTTTAGTATTAATAAAAGTGCAGACATAGATTCTAAGTTTCGTTCAATTTGATTTATGTGTTTCCACTGTGTTTCCATTTCCCTGAATTTCTTTATGTAATTCTTGAAGAGTGATTGGTTGTAATTTAGTATTACATCTACTATGATCATTTTATACCAGGAGTTCATTCAGTAAACATATTTTCCTCTGTTATTACTGTGAGTAAAACAAGACCTGTGATCTGCGTGAATTACTGCATTTTATATCCTTTTCAAGGGTGTGTCTTCTACTTTTCTTCTACTGCAAACAAGGTGAGACTTATCTGCAATTGATACCTAACTTTGTTTAACAGTTTTGTAACTCCTTCTACATCATTTGATATTATAATTGTGACACATATAACGAGATACAACCTCTGTATTGTCCTATTATTAATTTCATTTAAAGATCATTTCTCATAAAAATGAAGGTAGAAAAATCACTCATTAAAGCATTTCTTTTAAAACCTATGATGCTTGACGTTATTCTTTGAGACTTAGAATCAATCTGAGGAACAACATGCACTATCAACGTTCCTTGTTTCCTTCCCATTGTTACCAACCATAATCTATGGGGTTGAGTGAAATCATGTGTTCCTTAATTGAGCATTGCAAGTCATTCCTCCCTGATCGAGATCCTAGAACGTGTTACCTTATTAGTATAAACTTGGTCCTTTATGTGGTGTTTCATTGAGTCAACCTATAATAGGGTTTTATGGACCTATGAGTGCCTTCTACACTCAAAATCCCTCTTTTTTAGGATCCCTAATATGGAATTTTAATCTCTCTCTTGGTTACTTATGGTTTTCTTGTCTACGCAAGGCACAGTTCCATCAATACCTCACCTTGAGTAGATTGGATGTCTTCTTCTAGGATCAATTCACTAATGACAATTTGATGTTTTGGGCAATAGTTTCTAACCAAGGCTCACCTTCCATAGAATCATTTAAAAATAAATGGGAACCCATTTTATTAAGGATGGTAAACCTGGAAATAAGTTCAACCTACCGTCACATAATTAAGTTAAGAATATGTTTTTTTGATATCTTGCCACACCATATAATAGTTTGCTCGAAGGATACATAAAAAATATTTAATAAAATTAATAACCACAGCCAACAAACTCCATGTAGGGATTAGTATTCCCATCTAGATTTGAACCCAAGTCATTGTCACAATAACCACTCCAAGTTATCGCTAGGCCACAATGTGACAAACTACATTCCATCGACTTATGTGATGGCTTATTATAGGTTATTTCTAATGATGGACATTAATAGCACCTAGAATCAATGTGTATGAATTTGAGGCTATCCATGATGGTGGTGGATCTACTTGAAAGTAAAAAAATTCCCTAATGATGACACCCTTTTCTATGCCATTCTCGTGATCATGCCCCTCAATTCGATCACCTTTGCTCAGGTATTTCATCACAATTCTTTGATGTCCTCCCTCCAACGGATCATATAGGAATCTCTTAGTGAAGGCCCTATTGACCTCTAGATACATATGACCACTTTGTATCAGAATCACCTCAACCATGGTTCACCTTTCTTGGAGTCAGAATCACGATGCATTTTTGACTCCTCCCCCTCCCCCCACTTTACACTTTGATGCCTAAGATCATATAATCCTTAGTCCTTCATGTGATGTCTCATGGGTTTTCAAATATGTAATCTCCCAAAAAATCCTTATGCACTTTCCATACTTGCATGCACATCATCACCTTTCCAACATATTAGAAAACAATAAAAAATCCATGTATTTTACTTTCTAGGGAAATCTCCATTTAAACCTTATTGTTATTTATTGGGTTGTGTCATGTCCATTGGAAATTTTCTTTCACTACTGTGTTAGGATAACACCTCATTTTCTATGGGGTTGTTAGGTTTTCAAAATCAACCACTACTGTATATTTAGTTGTATACTTTCTTCACTGTGGAGGTATTTACTCCATTATCAATGTGTTGACGAGTTCAACTTCGTCTGACAACAACAAGGGGTATTCCCTGTATATGGTCCTAAATATACTATACATCGTTTAAATTAGGAGTCCCATCTAGAATTTCGCCTGACTACCATTTTTTGTTGTATTTTGGTTTTCTTACCAGTTACGGTCCAGTGTACTGATGAGACATATGAATGGTTAAAATGTAATGAAAATATGTATATGAATACTATGTATGAAAACATGACTAATCTATCACTAATATATGCTAACCTATCCTAGATAGGAGCACACTAGAGTAACCGGTGAGATATCAATGCGACGAAAATCCTACACAAATTTTATACAGATAGCTCCAACAAAATGGCAAGATTAGAGACAAGTGCATACAAATGTATATAATCAAATTAATCTATATCACAACAAAGTATACGATAGCAACCCACAAATATCAAGGTATTGAAGTATTTGAAGAAATATCAATAATTGTAGAATGACAAAGATTGTATGAGAATCAGTCTACAACAAACAAGCATTCTTACAGTCCATAACAATAGTAATTATCTTCACTTGAAGTAGTTCAAACATTTGAAACATTTCTACACAGAATTCCTTCTATAATCTTTTGGCCTTGTGGGCTTCTTAATATTCATTAACAATGTATAAGTTCTTGAAAAAGTTCTTGGGTCTATACAATGCTTGAAAAGCCAAAAGTCCTTATCGAATGAGCTTCTACCCTATTTTATACAAAAATCAATAACTCCCATATGTCTCTTCACTTTCTTCTTGAAGAGGCAGTTAAAAAATGGTTCACCTTCTCTTCTCTAATGACAAGTGTGTAGAAAAAGATAAAATCAAGAGTAGTTAGGGAAAGGACGAAAAAAAAGGCATGTATCATGTCCTTTTCTTATGAACTATTGCTTCTGAGGTAGGTCGTATAGAATTCCAACTGGTTGTAGAGTGATTCAATCCTCCAGTATGTCAGATCCTCTAATGTTGCATTGTTCAGGACAATACTGTCATTGAGGGCACTCATATCCTTTTCTAACTTTTTCATAAAATCTTGCACCATTGTATGAAGTTTTATTGGTTGTAGAATATGTTTATCAATAAGTTCGGTGGATACAAAGGTAGTTGCTTCAGTTATTTTCTTCCTTCGATTTGTGTTGTCCTGAACTGCATTTACCATTTCTTCCACTACTAGGTTTTTTCCAAGTTCGTCTAACCTTGGGGCTCCTTCTGTCACTGACACCTTCTTAACTCTTTCTTGCATAATTATACTAGTTTTACTATCGTATGTGAAGATTCTTAGATCCAATACTTTTGTTGGTCAAAAAGGCTCCCAGGGCCCAAGGGCTAAACCACTACTCGTTTTCTTTACTTATATACCTACAGTGGATGTTCCTGGGATATCCAAGTCCATCGGGTGTGTGACATCCTCTCTATTCTCTCTATTCTTCCTCTATCTTTCTTCTTCAACAACTTTATCCACTGCTTCTTTTGTCGCCTTCTTTGTTAATTCTGTTTCTACTCTTACTGCTTCTACCGACTCCTTTTATTTTCCTGCAACATCTTTTTCTTTGGCCTCGGCTTTAGCTTTTGCTTCATATTCTTCTCTAGCCTTTGCTTTGTCGACTTAAATTTTTTGTTTCTTTTTAGCGTTGTTCTTCTTTTTCAACATATTCTCTAGGTCTCTTCTCATATTATCTACTGACGCTTCTTCCTCCTCTTTAGTGGAACCTGAATGAGTTGAGATAGATATGGGAGAAGATCTCCCAACTTCCTCTTGTTATGCTTCTCTCATGGCCGCTTCTCTTGTTGTTTCTTCATCGATGATCCTCCCCTTAGGTTGGACATTCCTGTTGAAAATTACTTCGTCATATGTCGTGGAATTTTGGTGCACTTCATATTCTTCCCAGAATTGAGTGGTGTATTCATACAGGAGCCTCATATTATTGAAGTGATATTTGATGATATTCTTAGGGTCGTGCCTCTTGAATATTTCCTCTCCGAAGTGGTAGGAAAGTAATATGTCCACTTTTGTTTGAGCTTGTTTGGTGTTCTCAAAGAAATAGTGGTTGATGTATAAATGTAGTGGAGGCCAAATTGCTTTCCTTTATCTCTGTAGCATCCCTCCAACACCATGTATGATAGTTTGATACGCTACATATTGAAGCACAAGTTTGTCAGGAACAAACCAAGGGAGTAGGTGGGGTGGTTTCATCACACCATATATTATTATATAGGTATTGTGCTCCATTAAATACAAGTCCCCAATCCTTTTTATGATTGTTATGGCTTTGTCTGTCATACAAGTTAGGGTGGTGCAAAAGATAAATTCATATAAGGGAGCAGGGAAGTGTTTGCAAATTCTTTGATATTTTGTATAGTATTTGTGCTCCCAAAGCACTTTGCAATATATGTGGATTGTGGCGTCGACGGGGAACCAAATCCACCCCATATTTGGGTACTTGTGGACCATACACATTATTTCCATGAGGTATGAGGACATATGGAAACTAGGAAAGGTTCCTGGTTGTGCTTGTGTAATTGCAAATATGGCAATGGTGAGATTTCCAGATAATATGTCTGCCCAGTTGAATGAAACCCCCACATCTGCACATAAATAAATTAGGGGCATGTATGATAGGGAGAAATGAGTTGCATCTGGCTCCCCATATAACCTACACACCATGGCCACCATATAATGGTAGGGTCTCCTTAAATTAGTCTTGGGGTACCAACTCTTGGGCCTATACTCGAACTGCTTAATTTGCTTGTACCATCCAGGGAATAAATCTTTTGGTGTAAGTTCCAACTCATTGAGGAGTTGATTATCTAGTCTTTTATTACCAGCTTCAATATGATAACATTTAGCCAAATCATCAGGCTTGAATGAAGCTATAGGTTCCTTCTTTCATTACAGACATATCGACTATTTATGTCTATGTTCTTCAAAATCCATGAAATGGTGTTTGTGTAAGGGAAGATCGTTGGATGTGCTACCACCCTGAAGATTCCTGATTTTTTTATGTTCTTGAACACCTAGATTTCATCTAGCTCTTCCACCTCCACAGAGAAGTTTTAATTATTGAACTATAATAAACTTCTTCCCATTTTAAGGTCTCTCCATCCTTCTCTAGAAGTCTTGGTGTATCATCATATATAGTCTCGACAATTTATGCCTCTATTGTTTGTTGGGAGTTGCTAGATGCCTCAATCCCTATTGATTTTTTTGTTGTCTTCTTTCATGATGACATGATTGAACCTACAAAAAGGATAATTTTATAGAACGTTATTTAAAATATAGTTAAATGATCAAACAATTATAAGAGTTACTGAAATTATAAGGACATAGCAATGTTTCTCTCTAAGGATTAAAAGGTTGGATATTAGGCTTGAAATTTGAAATTGAATATTGAGGGACTAACTTCTCTGATATAGATAAGATAATTTGGTATTAAGATTTCTGATAAGAAGTAAGAAAGAGTGGCAATCGAAGAAGTAAAGGACAACTCCTATGATCACATCGAAGGAGTTAGTAAGAACTCCTCCGATGAGGTCGGAAAAGTTGATCCCAGCCTCTCTAATATGTCATCGGAAAGAACTATCATTATTTTCAAAGAGGTTGGAGCAGTTAAAAGAAACTCCTCTAATCATATTGGAGGAGTTGAAAGTAACTCCTTCGATATGATCAGAGGATTTATTTTCAAGCACTTCAAACTAGGTGGAGGAGATAATTTTAAATTTTTCGAATGCATCGGAGAAGTTAGTAATAACTTCTACGATGTGTTTGGAGAGTTACTATGAAAACCTTTGGTTTAGAGTTAGGAATTTTTTCAAAAATGACAAGGAGATCCAGGTAAAAACCATGACGAGTTTAGAGGGACATGAGGAAACCCTAGAATCCTTCTAGATCATGGTCAACGTGCTTGGGGAAAGCTTCAGGGATTTCAAGGATCAAGTGTAAGGGTGCAAAGAAGGTATGTCGTAGTGAAGGAGAAGGGGTCTATTAGACATTCATTCCAGGGAAAGGAACAGGCTCTAAAAAGTGTAAGGTTAGTGAATGTTGGTGAAAGGGGGAGGGGTGTCCGAGAGTGAAATGATGAGGAGAGAGAAAAATGACTATTGATCTAGGGAAATGGAGAAAGGAACAAGGTGAAAAACTAGCAATAAAAAAAAACCTAACCCTAACCCTAACATTAGAATAAAAGAGAGGTGGGGTGCTCTTACTTGGATTTTGTCTCCTTGTGGTGAGTATGGATAGGTGAGAGCTTCGAACGGAGTTCAACTCGACGCGTTTAACCTCAGGTTTCCTTGTTCACTTTCAAATGGTTAGATGACATTAAACCTAACCCTATTCCATTTATATAACCAAACAATCATTTATGGAATTAAATGCGGTGGTTGGGGTCGGTTTGATTGGAGGGCCGAATAGGAAGTTTTCCGATAAGTTTCGAAGCCGAGAGAGGAACTCTCCCAATGTGTTCGAAGGAGTTAAATTTAATTCCTTCGAACACATCAAAGGAGTTTCTCATAACTCTTGCGATAAAATTGTGTATCGGAGCATAGAAAAGAACTATTTCAAACATGTTTGGAGGAATTTGAATTAACTCCTCCGAACTGTTCAGAGGATTTTGAAGTAACTCTGGTGACTTCAAATTTGGATTGCAACACCAAGTATTGATTACTTTTGTTTTTCCAAGTGAAACATGAGTTATCAAAAGAAACTTGAGATGGAGAGGGAGACATATGAGGCTTTCTCTTAGGCTCAAAAGATAAGGGGCTCCATTTTTAAAGAGGTAAACAAGATCAAATGAAAAACGGAAGGTTGTAGTGTGTGTCACAACACAATGTAAGTTGAACCTTTACATGGCCTCTAACTCGATTAAGTTGTTATCATGAAGCTTCCACAACTTGTAGAGTTCCAACAATATTCTATTAGTTAACTAGTTTAGTATCGAGCATGTGATTCACACATCCTTAAATAGGGTCTTCATACAACTAGGGTAAACTTCATGGTTCTCAAATTCCCATTCTTGTAATAATTTGTTTGAATCCTCCCCTAGTGAAACATACATGTGTAATACACCTTGGTCATTGAGCTTTGGGTTTTCAACTTTTCAAACTAATGTATACAAGTGGCACGTATCCCACAAATGCCTTAATGGATTGTCTCTCTCTGTAGTGTTAGTCTCAACCTCCAGTACTCATTTACTGTTATCCAACAAAATAATTACCTTTTCTCAACCTTCTCTAAACATCAAGGCTATATTCTCAAAAAAAAATTGTTTCCCTCATAGAGTCTATCCATGGTCTTCTGAAGAGTACTTAACATGGTTCTCTTCGAAGCTTCTATTGATATTATGGTAGCTACGGGAGGTATTAACCTCCACGTGTAACCCTCACAAGAATAGAATATTCTGGGAAGTAAGAAGAAACCCTAAAGCATTGAACATAACCCTAGAAGGAAAGTCGGCTAAAAGAAATATTTAATATTTAGTTTTTAGCCTCCAGAATGAGAAGTCAGCCCACACATCTAAGAAGGAGTAGTATAAATACCGGATGCCAGAGCTCATTTGGACACATGCAGCTCGCAACAACATAAATTTAGGTGTGCGCAAGTCTGAAGAGTAGTTGCAGCTGCAACTACTGCAACTTGTATTTTCAGTTTCAGTCTTGGACTCTCTCTTGGTTATGGTTTGGACTTTCTTCTTGGTATTCTAACTCTGGAGAGTGATACACTACCTTGATTAGCTACTAGGCCTAGGGTTTTCTTCCAGAATTATTCTCTGTCAAGGTTAAGGTGCTCGGGGGTGGCTTCGGCCTATGGTTGGGTGACAATATTGTTATATTGTCTATGGTTAAATGAACACACCTATTATTTATAACAAGTTATGGGCCCACACTATCTTCGGACAATATAACCACTAGAACATAGATTGGGAGGATTTGCTCAGTTACAGTTGCAGTTGCAGTCAAAGTTTTTGTTGCAACAACAAAACCCTAACCCTCTTGTTGAGGCACCTTAGGTGAAGAGATTGACCTAATTTATGGATAGCCTAGTGCGCCCTAACCTAGCGCACCTCTTGGTACTCTTAGCAAGCTAAGACGTCAATTTTGATTTTTTGGTCAAAATCAAAGGTTAACCAAATCAAAGCAGTCATGAACTACACTATGAAGTCAGAAAACAAGTTATAAGGGGCTTCTAACTTCATAGCATGGAAGAAAAGGATTGATCTCATCCTTGCCAAGAATAAAGTGTTGGATATTGTGAAAGGAAATATCATGGAACCACAGTTTGAAGAAGGAAAAGAGAAGGAACCTCAAAACGTTGCAGTTATGGAGAAGTTCAAAGACAATGACATCAATGCCATGAGTATCATAGTGGACTCTGTAAAATACCACTTGATCCCCTACATCTCTCATCTTGACTCATCTAAGAATATGTTTGATGCCCTAACTAACCTCTTCTCAGTCAGAAACATTGGACAAGTAATGAGTCTGAAGAATGAGCTCTGTGACATGAAAATGAATGATGATGGTAACATAACATCATACCTTGTGAGAATATCTCAGTTAAGAGATCAACTACAAGCTATTGAAGAAATCATTTCAGAGAAGGAACTGGTAAATATAGTACTCAATGGCCTTCCCAAGACATGGGATGGATTTTCCACAAGCATGAACACAAGAAAGGAGTATCCCACATTTGAAGAACTATGGAATTTTTGTGCACAAGAAGAATTAAGGATTAATGCAAAAGAGAAATCCCAAAATAAATACGATGATCAAGCCTTCACAACAAAGTTCAAGAATTTCAGGAATAAGAAGAATTTTGTCTCAAGGAAGAAACCAAATCAACAAAAGGATATGTCAAAGATACAATGCTTCAACTGTCAAAAATATGGTCACTACANAAATAAATACGATGATCAAGCCTTCACAACAAAGTTCAAGAATTTCAGGAATAAGAAGAATTTTGTCTCAAGGAAGAAACCAAATCAACAAAAGGATATGTCAAAGATACAATGCTTCAACTGTCAAAAATATGGTCACTACATGAACCATTGTCCTGAGTGAAAGAAAAGGAAGGAAACATACGAAGCAACAGTTGTCGAAGAAAGGGAACCCTCAAAGAAAGTCAAACATGATAAAACAAACTTCTTCTTCTAATTCAAGGTAATAATATTCTTCAAAGCTATTGTATATATCATGTTTGCATATTTCCTATACATATCATGTATATCTATTTCTTACAAGAAAATATGTTCAAGGGAAACAATACTTATGGAAGAATAAAAGGATAAGGATTGTTATTATGATGACTACAAATCAAGCAATACACATGAAAAGATGAAGCATGTTGTCAATCTTTGGTAACAATTCCTATGGAATCTATTATATAAGTAACAACTTCCAAATAAGTTGAAATCATAATCAAACTTGAAGAGACCCAGAAGAAGTCATAACAGAGGAAAATAGAAAAAGACTTGTGACACCTTGCAGAAAGAAATAAGAATGCAGACGAAAGTGTGGACTATCTTAGATGGAGGGAGATGATCACAAAATTCCAAAAGAAGAGCATGCATTCATGCATGAATCAAGGATTAGGAGGGATATAATCCTAAGTAATATGATCCATTGAGTATTATGAAATATCTATCCATGTTCCCATTAAAACTAGCAACGATAAAAAGAATCACGTGTTCAGTTTGACTTTAGAAGAAGTCTTGTTCAAAAAGAATTCTTCAAAGTATCCTTGGTTTTCCATCTACATCCATGATCCTATGATGAAAGGAAGAAGTTGGAATCTTCAGGGCATGGAATCCATAGAAGACTCCATGGACCCAAGAGCTAAAGAGAAACATGAGGAAGAACATGAAGATTCCAAGAAAGAAAGAAAAAGACAGAACAACCAGTTATTATACCGAGAATCACAACGAATACCAACTTGGTTTGAACTCACTAAGAAGAAATCGAACAGAAGAAATGGAAGTTATGATAAAGAACAAAGTGAAAAAAAATTTATGAATGGAAGCATTGGAAGATTCAGATGTTCTTCCAGAAGGAGGGAGAAGACAATGACAATAACTTGTTCCAGATATACCTCTTGTAGTATCCATGGATTGTAATTTACATGTAAAATAATGTTCTTCCCAATAAAAAAAGTGAGAAAGAAGCTTATACCAGAAAGAGACCCATGTATGAAGATATAGGAAGACCTTGTATGGATTCAAACAACTTTATGCAGAGTATCACATATACAATAGAAGCATGATGAAAACTTTTTATGATAGAGATAGTGTATCAGAATAGTTACTCAAAAGTTTGGGATGATGGATTGCTAATCCATGACAAACTCTCGTGATGACAAACGAAGTTCTACTTGGATATGTTTTAGTTTAAGCCTTTCCACAATGTCATGAGCTAGCAAGAAACATAAATGTTGAATTCGACCATGATATATTGTAATGATCATAGCTATATGAAGCCTTCAGAGAAAACCAGTGTTCCATGACAAACCAAAGTACATTGAGATCAAGCATTACATTCTCCATGATGAAGTCCAGGAAAGAGAAGTGGTTCTCCAATATATCTCCACAGATGAGCAGATAGTAAATATTTTGGTAAAGCCTATGTCCAAGATGAAAAAGTTTGTGTACTTAAGAAACAAGCTGGGGCTCGTGGAGACAACTTCCTTATTGAAAAAGGAAGAGATTAATCCCAGGTTGGGAGGGAGAACTGATGTGTTATTGATTTATGGAAAGTCATTTTTCAGCTCGAAAAATGGTCCAGGATGAGAAGTTCCTTTCTAGTTCGGAAAGTGGTTTGATATTTTTGACGCACAGGCATTTTCTAGTTCGCAAAATGGTCCATATTGGACAGTCATTTTCATAATGAAAATGGTTCGATAGATTGTTGATGTACCATAGACAATGATTCCCCTTGTGGCCAGTGTGGGGGAATGGTCTAGGACAATCATTCTTCTTGGAAGTCACTTTGAGTAGTGATCAAGTAGAATGGTTCGCCTCGTCAGGAAGTCATTCTTTTGAAGTTCACAGTTGTGAGCAGTTTTGAAGAATGGTCCATTTTGGAGGTTGGTGTAGGACAATCATTTCCATTAGGAAATGGTTCGGATAGTCATTCCCTATGGAAGACTCATTCTATCCAGGTTTCACTATTATTAGTTCTGGAGGAATGGCCCGGTTAGGTGAATGGTTCAAGTTCAACAATCAGGGATATACATTCCCTAGGGCAGACTCATTCTCTCCAAGTTGCACTATGACTAGTGCCGGAGGAATGGCCCAGTTAGGTGAATGGTCCAGGCTCAGAAATCAAGGACAATTATTCTTCTATGCCTAAGAAGAATAGTCCAGATATCCCATGGTTGATGTTTTAAATTCTAAGGGAAGATTCTCTTCTAGATCTCATAGATGTGAGTGGAAGAATGGCCTAGATGACTCAGTTTATATCATGATATTGTTTTTTGTAGGTTGATATCAGATGATATGATTGCTATGGAGATTGTATGTCTCTGGACAATAGATGTATGTTACTGTGGTGGATGTGCTCCACTGGTTGTGACTATGTGTCGTTGATTAGGTAGTCATGTGCTACTTAGTGTGGTTGTCTACCATTGGATAGTAGTTGTGTACCACTATGGATAGACACAGTTGTTTTCTATTGAATGACATTGGTTTGATTTCCATGTAGACTATCAATAGTGTTGAAAATGATTATCAGCTAGATGGATAGTCAGTGTGTTGATGGAAAAACATTCTCCAGACGGAAAATGGTCCAAGACATTTATTTTCTAGGATGTATGTTTGGATTAGAAGAATAGTCCTTGTAGCCCATGGCGTGGCTTCCAACATATGTTGGAATAGTGATTCTTCTAGTACATATGTCTGGATCAGAAGAATGGTTCTTGTATCACTCTGTGGAGTGAGTGACTTATTCAACATCATTCTTGATTACTCAAATGGAGTATGGGTTTGAGAGATAATGCAGTTGATGTTATGAGATGATATTGATAATGAAGATGGTGCTCATGATCTAATCATGAGATAACATGTATGGCTATGATGATTCTACCGATTGAATGGTATGTTTTTTCTCAATACCATTTCCTTCAATATCTCCCTAGCTAGGAGGGAGTGTTGATATTATGGTAGCTGCGGGAGGTATTAATATCCACCTGTAATCCTGACAAGAATATAATATTTCGAGAAGCAATAAGAAACCCTAAATCATTGGACATAACTGTAGAAGACAAGTCGGCTAAAATAAATATTTATTATTGAGTTTTTAGCCTCCGGAATGAGAAGTCGGTTGAGACAGCTAAGGAGGAGTAGTATAAATACAGGATGTCAGAGCTCATTTGGACACACACAGCTCGCAACTGCAGAAATTTAGTTGTATGCAAGTCTGGAGAGTAGTTGCAGCTACAACTACTGCAACTTGTATTTTCAGTTTTAGTTTTAGACTCTCTCTTGGTTATGGTTTGGACTTTCTTCTTGGTATGCTAACTCTGGAGAGTGATACACTACCTTGATTGGATTTTAGGCCTAGGGTTTTCTTCTAGAATTATTCTCTATCAAGGTTAAGGTGCTCGGGGGTGGCTTAGGCCTATGGTTGGGTGAAAATATTGCTATATTGTCTATGGTTAAACGAGAACACTTATTATTTCTAATAGTGTCAACATCACAAAATTTGCATATGCCTTAATTTCGTAGTAATGTGTCTTTATTGTGAATGGCCTTCTAATGGGCTTGTGGATTGTGTGATTTTTTACTTGGATGGTTACCATTTTAAGTGAGAGAGAATTTCTATCGATCACTTCTTCCTAGAATATGGAGGAAGTAATAATGATCTTGGTTGCTAGGTCTAAAACCACATTGGGTATGAGTTTTCCCATGATTGTAGTCGGGACTTGAAATCTTTCCGAAAGAATGCGCTTAGCTTTCATACCTCTACTATATTGGCCTCTGAGTCTTCATCTCCACCAACATTCAGTAGGCATCCTAGAAACTCATAAATATGTTTTCAAAGGCACTTATTGTCTTGGGATAACTCTCGCAATTGCCTATCAGTGCTTGTATCTTTCCATTGATTACCATTGTCACCTCCCAATGATTGTGATCTACCCCTTTGGAACCTTCTCATCTCCTTCCTTCTCCAGTGCATGAAATCCTTGAGTGCTTCTTCTAATACTCTCTTCTACTCTTCAAAGTCTTGATCATTCTCATACCTTATTAAGTTTCCTTAGTTCTCGATTGTCCATATTTGTCCGACCTAGCTCAAGTTGTGATAAAAGATCCTTTATACTCTACATCCTCTATTATTGAAATAATCTTATAGTGATTTTATAGTGAGTCCTTTAGTCATGGAAAATACCTTGTACTGTGTGCATTTGGACTACAAAGTAGACAACACATTGTTCCTTGAAAGATGAAAATATAGTGATCAATTGTGTGCCTTGAAGTTCCACATGTGAAACATTTGAATGCTTTCCTTCCTTTTCCCATGGTGATCATAGAGGATTTACTTCCATGGGTTTGAGATTGGAAAAAATTTGATCATGTTGTGGTTATTGATATTGATTCCTTCTTTAAAGGAGTTTCAAAAGTCCCCTTAATTCCCTTTTCTGGTGGGAAATTGAACTTGGTTTCATGGGTGAAGTGGAAAATCATTCTAACTAGAGTTTTTATCTTTCTTGTTTGACCCATAGCGGTTATCTTGTTGTTTGTCATCTTTATCATTTGTGGGTTCATGACGTTGGGATTCATTTAATCTCTAGCTCAATCATCCTTCGTCTATGCCTTGTCTTGAGCGGTTGACTCCATTTCGTCTTCCATTTTAATCATTGTGGTATGTTTTTCCTCTATGGACTTAGGTTAGTTCCCAAAATTGTGATTGGATGGTAGGCCAGAGACTCAATATGAACCAATTAGTTTGTATAGGTTTTGGGATTTGAGATTTGTGTTTCCTGTATAGATTTTCCAATCAAGATCATAATGCCAAATGATTTCCGCTTGTAACTCTTTTGTACCTAAGAGAATGGAAAAATTTGAGAGCTTGTGATGGGGTTGTTCGTATGCTTCTCAAATCTAACTAACTACTTGGTCCCAATTCCTAAAGGATAGTTTTTTATCAATCCTCTAATACTATGTTAGTGTGACATTTTGCATAGCACTTTAAAATGTTACACATTTAGTTGAGGGGTGTACTTCTCTCTTTACTTTCCAATGGGTGTTATGTGTAAACAAATGATCCTTCATGTTCCCGATGTCATCAAAAGTAGGCAACTTGGAGATATTCAACTAAGGCTTGGTTTGGATTTTGTTTTTCTTCAACTCTTCATAGCAATGATCTCAATACCATTCTCTTTCATATAAAGGCCTCTCCTTGTGATATCTTTGGTTTTGGGTGGATTCATCCAATGACTCCTTTTGTGAGTTAGTTTTGTTCTCTTCGATTATCCAAATTCCAATTCTGACTCATTTATGGTCACAATGGCCATTATTGGTGTTTTGGTGTGTGGTACTCTACCAACCTTAGGTGATTGGTTCCCTTTGGCCTTCTCTACATTTTATGACTCTTTGTGTTTTTCTCTACTCCCTAACTCTTGTCCAAGTTAGTTGTAACTATGCTCTATATGTTCTTCTTTGGTGCCATCCTTCCAAAAGATTACTTTGGTCTACTTATCACACCACTCCTAAGCTTGCTCCCTAGAACCCCTATTAGAGTCCACCAGTAATATGATCTCTTGCTCAAAAGGTCCTTGTGAGTTCATTGAATGCCTCCCAATGTTGGCTCTAATCTCAACACTAACTTGTAAACACACACTCAAAAAAGACAAACATTAGATCATTGATCAGGTGATGCAATTAATAGATTAAAAAACTTCTATCACTAACCCTTATTCAAGCCATCGAAACAAACGCTTAGGGATATAATTAGTGAATTTTCGGAACCTGACTAGTTTAAAACACCAATAACCCCATGCACATAGACTATGATAAATTGGCATAAACAATAAGCAATGTTATAGTCTAAATGTTCTACAAATTGACTCTTTTCTAGCAACTCAAAATAATTGGGAGGAAAAATGATATTTTTTGTCTAAAATTTGGTACTAATAATTTTGGATTGATGGAATTGCACATATCAATGGTTAACATTGCAAAATGAAGTTGCAATAGGAGTTTTCAAGAGTGTTGAATCCATTTTTGCATTAAAAACAATGATTTCAACTATCAAAACTTGCAATTTCAACAAAGATTTTATGGTTGTATTTTGGTGATAACAAATGAGAAAAGGTCAAAATCCTACACTCTTTAACATTATTCAAAAGCAATAAATCAACACAATAAAATAAAATCATTGATGGGTGTGCAATAATGCAAATAACATAGACTAAATCAAACAATTAAATCTATCAATATAAGGACTTAATACATAAATTAATCACTCCCTTAACTAAGGGGTTCATCCATGATGAGTTTGAGTAGATACAAATATAGAATCAAACACACAAAATCAACTTATACACAATAAAATGTTCAAGTAGGGAAACCCATTTTATGTAAAACTATAAAAATCTTGGTGAATCTTAAATTTTAATAAGTTTTAGAAAAAAAAAAATTTAATAAACATAAAAAATTAGTTCATAAGCGAAATGTAATCCCTAAATTTTCATATCTAATTCAAACTTTTAATAACATTTTAGAACCAACTAAAAATGTTCAACTTTAATGGCTAAATACAACAAACTATTTAATGAATCTGGACGAATTAATTATATTTCATTACCCCAACACTCCATTCCATTTAATGAATTTAGTTCAACCTTGGATGGAAGCCCAACACTCCATTCCATTAATGAATTTAGTTAAATTGAAAATAATTATATTTCATTCCCCAACACTCCATTCCATTTAATGAATTTAGTTAAACCTTGGATCAAATCCCAACACTCCATTCCATTAATGAATTTAGTTAAACCGAAAATAATTATATTTCATTACCCAACACTCCATTTAAAGAATTTAGTTGGACAAAAATTATTTATATTTCATTACCCTAACCTCCATTCCATTTAATGAATTTAGTTAAAGCTTGGATCTAAGCCCAATACTCCATTCCATTTAATAAATTTAGTTAAACCGGAAATAATTATATTTCATTACCCAACACTCCATTTAAAAAATTTAGTTGGATAAAAATTAATTATATTTCATTACCCCCAACACTCCCTTCAATTTAATAAATTTAGTTAAACCTAAATTATTTATATTTCATTTCATTACCCAACACTCCATTTAAGGAATTTAGTTGGACTTCTAAGGAATTTGAGAGCAATCTTTCCTCTCAAGTTCCGCTTTTCAAGCAAAAAAAAGGACGTGAATCCAGCCAAATTTTCAAGGGTAGTCTGAGTTTTGTATGGATCAAAGTTACAGGCATTTTAGAACATTATCTCAAGGGTTTCGATCAAAGTTTTAGATTGATCAGAAATTTAAAAATGGACCGCCAAAAAACATGTCGGAAAAATAACTTGAGAAGAAAGATTTCTCTAGAGTTAACCCACTCCATATTTCATTAACCGATCCTTGTGTTTGAGCTTGACCAAGTTTTTGGAATTCGGCCTTATCGGACCATTCGGGGTGTAGGAAGCACAAACATAAGCATCCTTCAAGTCCCTACAAATGAACGGTACGTATGAACAAGGGTTTCATATTGCTCGTGGGGAGCCAACGATGAGGATAGACATGAGTGATAGTTAGTGCAAAGGGTGTTATTAGGGGCCATGTAGAGATTTTGAAATCCAATAACGTCAACAGATGCATGAATTCGAAAAAAAATCTTCCCCATTTCATGGCAGGCCAGACATTCTGTCATAAATTCCTTTATGGTTTCAATAAATTCCTTTATGGTTTCAAGCATCGGGACTCGGGATAGGATTCATGGAACACTTTTCGATTTTCCCATGAATGCTCGATTTTGATTCGTCCTATGTTCGGTATGTTCCCGCAATCCGATGGAATTCCTCTCTGGATTTTTTTCCTGTCCAGGGGATTCGATCTCCATGCATATAAAAATTCTAACTGGTCGATGTTGCACGCGTCAGGCTTGGGTGTTGTGGGATGGTCTCTGCAAAACCAAAAACTATGAGGCCGATCATGGAGGCTTATTGCGAACGTTTCAGTTGGGTTAGAGAGGAATCGAACACCATGTGTGGAGGCACAATAATTTTGAATTCTGAAGGAAAACACATTGCCAAATATTTATCTGTTGTCGGTAAGGAATGCCCTTCGGCTGGAGGTAAGCTGTCATTTTTTTGTTTTCATGTGCATGCATTTGTATGTATGTTAATGTGACAGAGGTAGACTAATGAGCTTTTACATTTACTGGTCTTTGCATCATATCATTTATAGCAATGTGATGGGTATATGAGTCATCTAATTGTGTAGTTTGTGGTTTGAAGGGGGTCTTACTACATATCCTTCCCAAAGCAAAGGAGTGGCCCTGTACAGAGGCAGGAAGAGGAAAACCATGTACAAAGGCGTCAGACAGCGCCCATGGGGAAAATGGGCTGCAGAAATCAGAGACCCTAGAAAAGGAAGGAGGGTTTGGCTCGGTACTTTTGATACGACAGAAGAAGCTACCCGAGCTTATGATGTAGAAGCGAGGAAGATTAGAGGAAATAGAGAAAAATTCAATTTTGTTGATGACTTTCCACCTCCCAACAAGAGTAAGAAGGACACCATTACAGAAGACTCACCCATAAGGACATGCATGTACTTGCCACAATGTTTGGCAAGCTCAGATATTGTTCAGGGCCATAAATCCAATCTAGAAGATACTGCAAGTTTTTTAAATGAGGTACAACATTTTGACTTTAATTTGAATGAGGCCCAACATTTTGACTTTAATTTGAATGAGGCCCAACAGTTCCTTCAGTTTGATTCAACCTTACAGAGTGGCTTTGGTGAATCATCAATCCCACCGGATATGCATATCAGTTCAGTTCAAACACTACCTATCAGTTCAGTTCAAACATTGTCTGTGCCCTTTTACAATCAGGTGCAGGATATCAATACTAACAAATTGCAGATGCTTCTGCCACCTTCTCAGAGGGTTGCATCTAAAGTTCAGTCCCTTGAAAATTATACTGAATCTTGGAATTTGAATTCTGATTATAGTTGTACTTATTTTGATGACTCGTGTTCTCCTCAAGGGGTTGATGATGCCAAAACCCCCAAAACATCATCTGCACTCAACACTACTATTGAGTGCGATGGGGCTGATTTCATGGATGTGCCAACACAATTAATAATGGGTATTTCTGAGGGCAGTCATCAGGATGGTAGTTCATTGCTTGACACCAAGGTTATAAAACCCCAACCAAACCAGGAGACCCTAGAATCCAATTCAATTGAGGAGCCGGTTGTGAATTCTTTCCTTGAGTTGCTTCAATTTCTAGATTTTGAAGTTGGGATTGATCAATCAGATGAACCTGTTGATATCAATGGAACTTATTTTCCTGATAACGTAAATTTTCCAGCAATATTTAATTTTGATGGCGATATGCCAATGTTAGGGGCAACTCAGTAATGTCACCTTGAACAGTCACCCTGAACATTGCTTGTATATCTAACAAACAAACAGCAGTCTATTTCTTTTAGGATGTTATTTTGCAGTTGCAATTTAAGATTGGAGTTTCCCACTGCTGATTTCTTTTTGAACATTTGATGAATATAGTGCCCATCTTTCAATACAGATTAGGTTGGATCAATGTAAAAGACAAATTGGCTGCTCTAATTCCAAATAAATGATGAATGAGCTAGCTAGGCAGTGTTGATCTCATCATTAGCTTGATATATTTAGGCTTATTTTTTTTGCACGTTTCAGTCATTTGAATAAAGATGTTATTTGTAGCATGTTCTCTGCACATTCCATATTTGAGTCTTGCACAATGGGATTTTCTATTGGATTTGCAATAAAATTAATTCTCCTGGCTTCTTCCTTCTTCGAAACTTTGAGTAAAAATTTAACATTTTGGCTTTCCAGAAGAAAAATGCTTGCAAAAAATATCACTCATTATATTTCAAGAAAGTGATATGTATCTCATTATTGTCAACAACTTGATCTTCCAGGCTCTATTTATCAGTTCGACAATCTTGGAAAAAATGTGAGTTGTTTCAGTTTCAGTTTCAAACTCAGTTTCAGGCTCTATTTATCAGTTCCACTCTTGGAAAAAAATGTTGTGTGTTGTTTCAGTTTTAGTTTTCCTTCCAGGTTTTGTAGAGCATAAATGTATTTGCTTCCATAGGTAGAGATATTAACTTTTAGGGATCTTGGACGCACCACTTTGATCTTCTCATAAGCGAGTATTCCTCTGCCCACAATATTGCAATGTACGTAGTGCTTTACAAGCCCAGGGTGGCGAAAGAATCCTTGTAAATTGTATTGTTTAGGATGTAGCAGAATGTTATAATGTACGTAGTGATTTACAAGCCATGGTGAAAGGATCTTTATGAAATTTTTTTAGGATGTACCCTAATGGAAACATGGAGTTATGTTTAAACTCTAAATTTTATCAATTAAAATAATAATAATTAATTATAATTAGTTACAGATACTATTACTAATTTATTACTTATTTGATTAATTTTTTCTCTCTTAATATTATAATTCTATATAATATGAATGTCTTTTAAAACAAATTCCTAATCCTAGTTTTGGTTTTAGGCATAGAATTTACATATATATATTGTTTTGTCATTTTCACTATTACACTTCATTTTCATGGTAAGAAAGAAGATATTGAGTTTTAGTTAGGCCATCTTCATTGAACAAAAGGCATTTTCCCTTGGATGTGATATTTGCAACTTTAAACATCTATTTATGTTACTCATTAAATACTCTCATTATTTGATCTAAGTTAGGGTGGCTCCAAGGAACATACTTTGCAATGTAAGGTTAGTTTTTCAAAATAATTATCATAATATAGCATACATGTCAAATATGAGCCATTATTTGCAAATTTAAACATCTATTTATGTTACTCATTAAATATTCTCATTATTTGATCTAAGTTAGTGTGGCTCCAAGGAACATACTTTGCAATGTAAGGTTATTCTTTCCAAATAATTATCATAATATAGAATACATGTCAAATATGAGCCATTATGCATCGTGAGCTATATCATAAATCATAAGGGTATACTCATTAATGCTCACCATAAACCATTAAAGATTGTTACATCCATTAAACCATAAACCATTAAGGGTTACATCCACCATTAATTATCATCGATATAATTAGCAATAAGAATTATCAAAATATAACTATCAATGATAAAGTCTACAGAGGTATACATACCCTACCCACCTTTGGATTTGAACTTGTGACTTCTTGGGAGGAAATACGTGTTCTTAACCATTGCATTATATTGCACATAGCTATTGGGGTAAGTGAGATATATTCCCTAATGTTGATTTCTCCTTGAAATATTGAATATTTCTCTTGCAAAAAAAAGTAAGATATATTTCTTGATAGTAAGGGCAAGGTTGACATTACGATGGTCCCACTAAATATTTTTAATATATATGTTGTATTGCATTACAGTGCACATAGCAATTGGAATAAGTGAGATATAGGGAGAAGTGGAATTTTTTTTGATGAAATTTTTTTGATGAAATTTTCTAGGTTTTTTAGTTTGTGCAATTTAATTGTGTTTACTTACACATTGATTATTACTTATTACTTCATTGCAATTCAATTGTGCTTAGTTGTATGTGTGTGTGTGTGTGTGTGTGTGTGTGTGTGTGTGTGTTAACAAGATATAGTATATTTATATTGCATTAAAGGTGTGGTCAAAGCACACTAAGTACAAACTGAACCTTCCAATAAACAAGACAAAATTATGGAGTCTCCAAAACAATAGCAGATCAACTATCTAAGCCAAAACTCCCAACCTTCCAAATTCTATGTTCGATACAAATACGAAAAGAGTAAACTTTGTAGAAAGTTCCATGTATGCCGATAAAAAAGAAAAATAGTATTTATCAGTAGAAGGCAGATTAACCAGAACCTCATCCTCCATGGCCGAGTTTTCTATTCGTGCATTAAAGTCTGGAATAGCAGATACATCATGGTGGGTCAAAGAAGCCGCCACCGACCGAGATAGTTGACAAATTTATGATGGTGGAGGAGGCTAGAGCTGGAGAACTTCCAATTGATACTTCAACGCCTCCATCTCGTCCTACGTTTGACCCAGATGTTACAATTAAGTTCCCCAAAATATTATTAATAGATCCATTAGACTGCAGTATATTGCACATAGCTATTGGGGAAAGTGAGATATATTGTCTAATGTTGATTTCTCCTTGAAATATTGAATATACATTTTTTTCTCTTGGAAAAAAAAAGTAAGATGTATTGCTCAATAGTGACGGAAAGGATGCCATTAGGGTTGTCCTACTAAATATTATTAATATATATGTTGTATTGCATTACATTGCACATAGCAATTGCAGCAAGTGAGATATAGAGAGGAGTTGTTAGGGTCCTAACCTCAATAACCCTTAAAGTGAATAGAATAATATGGTTTTCTATGTAATAATGGTCGTCATTAATAAATAAGGCCTATGTAATAATGTGAACACGTACAATCTAAGATGACTTACAAGAAGGTTCTTCCTTTAGAATTGTTTTCCTCTAAAATGTTCTCAAGAAGATAGAAATAATATATATAGGGGTATAAAGCATGGAAAATCCTGTCTTGTGAAATCATTGTATTCAAGCTCTCCTTTATTGGAGGTTTCCCCCTCGAAGAGACAAGTGAATTTTGTTGTCAAGATAATAAAGGTGTCAGCATTTTCATTTATATTGGCACTATGCTTACCGTGTCTCCTCTTTCTATTAACTATTTTTGGTAATAATTCTTCTACTTCTCTGCATAATTCCTTCTGGTACCTTACAAGTGGTATCAAAGCTCTTTCCTCGATATATTTTTAGAATTTATTTTATTTAGGCTAGAGAGGTGCTCTGACATCTATAAAGAACCACAATGACCTATCATTCAATATATAAAATTGTTATTGGGGAAGAATACACATAGGAACTACACATGGTTTCACCATGTTGGAAATTCTTGTAACCCTTGTTGGTACCCCTTTGAGTAGTACCACATCAAACAATACCCGAACTTGGAATTTCACTCCCTCGTACTCTTGAGTATAACAAGAGTCCTTTAGATATCATGAAACCAATAGTATATTTGTCATTCAACCGCCTAATTACTATTGTGGCACCAAGAACAACTTGGGAAGACTACTCTATCGTACCTAGGTAATTGGGTAGTACGACTAAGGGTATGGTTGATCCTCCTTAGTTAGAGCCCTTGGATATTGGGATGAGTACTATTGGACCCTGAAAGTATATTAGATATCTATATCACATGGAAATTCCTTGTCCTTAGGAACCCTCAAAACTCTAACTGTGTCCGTTGAAACATAACATAACATAAAGTGTTTAAAATATGCACATCTAGTGTGGGAAACCCTGCTTCCTACATCCAAGCTACAAAATTCCTACATAATATTCACTATTAATAATTTGGGCACTCTGTCGTTGCAGTATTAATTAGACCGGAGTATACATTTGTAGGATTTAAAAAAACAATTGGTCCCACATCCACCCTTATTCGGTAACTATCCCACCGGATTCCTCTCTTCGCATCGATCATAGTGGTACTCCTCTCTCACATTTTTTTTTCATGGACCCACCCACCCTCTCTGATGCCCTTATTTGGGGCATATCCCATTGGATTCCTCTCTTCACATTGATTGTAGTGGTACCCCTCTTTCACAAGTCTCTTTTTTTTTCTATGGACCCATCCACCCTTCTTCAACACCCTTATTTGGTATCCCCCTCACTAGATTCCTCTTTTCGCATTGATCACAATGATACCACTTTCTCATAAGCCCTTTTGTATGGATCACCAGCCCTCGTCTTTCCTTCTGATATCCCAAATGCCCAACACCTGCAACCAAGACTTACACAATCGCATCACTTCCTTGGAAAAGTTCGTGACCAACCTCGACAATGCAGTGAAAGAAGCTACTTCAGAAATCACTACCATAAATCATCGACTCAATAAATTGGATGACCGGATCACTAAATTGGATGACCTCTCGGACCATATGAACTCCTTGATCCAATGGTTTCATCAATCCAAGGGTCCTCTCTCCTCTAAACAACCTTCACAACAAGAGAGCGTTGACTCATCCGATTCCATGGCCTTTCATTCTAACCCTCTTACTCATGACCTGTATCTTCCTAAAGTTGAGGTGAATAAATTTGATGGCTCGGACCCCACAGGTCGGGTCACTCAAATGGAACATTATTTCTCATTGCATGGCATAATTGATTACTTGATCAAAATTCGTGTAGGTGCCCCTTATTTAGATCCAAAATGATAGCAATGGTGGCAACGACATAAAATTCACACCGAGGGTATATTGCTTGGACCCAATTTGTTTCAAACCTTTATGAATACTTTGACATAGACACTCATCATTTGGGTCATTTGACCAAGCTTAAACAGTCTGGTTCAGTTGAAGACTACATCACTACTTTTGAGTAATTGTCTTTCTGAACTGAAGGAATGTCAGACACTTTCTTCCATGAATGCTTTATTAGTGGCCTCAAGGTCGATGACATCCAAGCTCATATCCTACTAGCTTTCCCCCATAACTAGCTTGAAGCCACTCACAAAGCCAAGGAAGCACAATAGGTAGGCACTTCTCAAATAAAAAAGCCATAATGTATTCCACATTCTCGTCCCATTATTATAGATCCTCCTTCCCCTCCTCTTAAGGGCTATAAATTAACTCGAGTGGAAATGGTTGAACACTAACTTAAGGGTATTTTCTACAACTATGATGAAAAATGTTTTTCGAGGCACAAATGCAAGGAGAAAAATCTTTTTTATGGCCATTTCTAAGGAAATTTTTGAAGATGAAGATGATGTTTCCCCTCAAGAAGCATTGCCCCATGTCGATGATATTATCCTTCCCTATGATCCACCTAAGGTATAACCTCTCATTTATTTGCATTCTCTCATCAACATCTTCGCTCCCCAAAACCATAAGTTAATTGGCTATATGAAGCATCAGAAAGTCTCTCTCATCATCAATAAATGAAACACCCATAATTTTATTCATCACCTGGTCACTCAAGAGACCCTTTGCTATATCCATGTAGTCAATAAATTTAAAATCATGATTGCTAATTGTGGTTCCATCAAATGTAGATTCGTTGTGAAAATCATGTGTGCATGCAAATTGGTGATTACAATTTGAAATCTAACATGTTTTCTATTGACATGGATATTGTGAACTTATTCTAAGCGTTGACTGGTTACACACACTAGGCCCCATAACCATGGACTTCAATGAATTATACATGATCTTCCAACATAATGGACATCGATACAAGTTTCAAGGCATCACAATCGGTTTCCCAAAGATCATTAGTTCCCACCAAATGGAAAAACTTCTCAAAAAGAGTCATTCTAGCAACAGTTCCATGTCATTCACGTGGTTGAGAATCCCTTCCCCATTGTTCATCCTAACATGAAACCTATCCTCTCCAAACGCCAATCCATTTTTTACAACCCCTAAGGAATCCCACCCTCTCGTGGTCCCCATGATCATTCCATTCCACTATCCCTAGTAGTATTCCTCCCAATGTTTGCCCTTATCGTCATCGATTTGCTCAGAAAAATGAAATTGAGATTTTTTTTAAGAATTCTTAATTATGGGTGTCCTCCATCCTATCACAATCTCTCATTACTCTCCATTGGTCATGGTACTCAAGAAAGAAGGTAGTTGGTGCATGTGTTTTGATTTTTTATCCCTCAACAAAATTACTATCAACGACAATTTTTTTATTCCCATCATTGGTGACTTTTTGGATGAGCTGAATGGTGCTCAATTCTTTACCAAACTTGATATGTGTTCTTGATACAACCAGATACACATGAAGGAGGTCAAAATTACCAAGACTTCCTTTCATACTCATGAAGTCCATTATGAGTTCTTGGTCATTCCCTTCGGCCTGCATAATGCACAATCCACTTTACAAATCCTCATGAATCATGTCTTCCACCCCATCCTCTGTAATTTGGTACTGGTCTTATTTGATGATATTCTCATTTACAGTAAAACTTTGAAAGACCATCTTACCCATGTGGATCAAGTCTTACACTTACTTTCTTAGCATCAACCCTTTCTCAAATAGTCTAAATGTACCTTTGTCACCTCTAAAGTCGAATACCTGGACCATAATGTTGGTAAGCATGGTGTCTGTGTGGATCCTAAGAAAATCAAAGCTATGAAGGATTGGCCACATCCCAAAACTCTTAAAAAATTTCAAGTTTTCCTTGGTTTAACTGGATATTATAGAAAAAAAATTCATAATTATGGACAAATTGCATCCCCGCTCACTTCCCTCCTTAAGAATAATGCTTTAAGTTGGAATGAGGGAATTGATCAATCTTTCCAAGATTTGAAATATGCTATGTGTACACTCCAGTTTCGGAACTTCTTGACTTCACAAAGACTTTTATTTTGGAGTGTGGCACCTCTAGGAAATGCATTGGGGCAGTTCTCATGCAAGAAGGAAAACCATTGGCCTTCACTAGTAAACAAATTTCTAAGAGAAACTTGGGAAATCCACCTATGAAAAGGAAATACTGAATATTTTACATGTGGTGGATATCTGACATCCTTACTTACTAGGGTAACGCTTCCAAATTAAAACTGATCCTCATAGCCTCAAGTATATTTTGGAACAAAGGATTTCATCCCTTGAGAAACATCCGTGGTTAACCAAAATGTTCATCTATGATTATGAGATCATTTATAAGAAGGGAAAAGAGAATGTGGTTGTTGATGCTATTTCCAAGAAATATGAAGATGAAGGGTCCCTCTTTTCACTCCCCTTGATTGTAGTCGATGGGTTAAAGGCCGTTTGCCAAGAATGGTTCCAAGATCCCAAATTTCTTTCTTGATCCAACAATTGCAACAATACCCCAACACATATATGGGATACACATGGAAAATTGAGAAGCTTCTCTACAAAGGTCATATGTATTTCAGCAAACAATCCCATTTTAAATCCATTCTGCTCTCTGAACTTCATGCTTCACTGACAGCATGGATTTTTGGCTTTCACAAAACATATGAATGGATCAAACATTCTAATTTTGGGAAGGTATGAAGTAGTACATTCTCACTTTTGTGGCCGAATGTGATACTTTCCAACACAACAAGGGAGAAAAAAATAAAACTCCATGCACACTACAACCTATCCATATTCCACCTACTATATGGACTAATATCTCTATGTACTTCATTGTCAGATTACCTAAATCTGGAAATAAATCATTCATCATGGTTGTGGTTGATCATCTTTCCAAATATGCTCATTTATGTGCCCTCCAACACCCATTTACAACTTCCATGGTGGCTTAAGTTTTCATGGAAAATATCTTCAAACTCCATGGAATTCCCCCATCTATTGTCTTAGACTATGATCCAACTTTCACTAGAAATTTTTGGCAAGAATTGTTTAGGCTTCAAGACAACCAATTGCATCTCAACATTGCTTATCATCCCTGGACTGATGGTCAAATTGAAGTCGTCAACAATTTTTTGGAAATATATTTGCATTGCTTTATGTCCAAATGAAAATATCCTTGGGTTCAATGGTTACCAATAGTTGAACGGTGCTACAATACATCTTACCATGGCGATACTTCCATGATTTCCTTTGAGGTAATCTATGGTTAAAATACACCCTCTATATTATCTTACTTACTCGATGTTTCCAAGGTTCTAGAGGTGGACATAACCCTTATCGTTTGAGATAACATTCTATACACCTTCAAAGAGAATTTGGTTGTGGCTTAGAATCTCATGAAGCAACAAGCTGATTAGTTTCATTATGAATGTCATTTTGCTGAAGGGGATCAAGTGTTTCTTCATATCCAACCATATAATCAAACTTCCCTCAAAGCATTTCACTGCCAAAAAATTGCTCCAAAGTTTTATGGCCCTTATAAAATCCTTAAGCATGTACGGCCCATGGATTACAAATTAGCCCTTCTCGGTCACTCTAAGCTCCATCTAGTTTTTAATGTTTCTTGCTTAAATAAAGTGACTAGAGCCAAGTGTCAAATTCAAACTAGTCTTCTGGAATTGGAAGAATAAGGTTCCATTTGGTTGTATCCATAAGCATTCTTGGCCCAACACAAGCATTGTCTCCGTCAGCACACAATTCGAGAAGTCTTAGTACAGTGGAAGGATACACAACTTGAGGATGCCACATGGGAGCCAATCACCATTCTACAATAGTTTCCACATCTATATCCTTGAGGACGAGGATATTATTTAAGGAGGGCATGTTAAGATCCTAACCTCTCTAACCCCTAAAGTAGATAGAATAATATGTGTTGCTATGTAATAAATACCATCATTAGTAAATAAGGCCTATGTAATAATGTGAACAGGTATAATGTAACTAGGCTTACTAGAAGGTTCTACCTCTATAATGATCTTAAGAATATAGAAATAGTATATATAGGGGTAAAAAGCATGGAAAATCTTGTCTTGTGAAATCATTTCTACTTGAGCTATGGTCTCTTGCAGGTTGTCCCCTCGAAGAGGCAACTGGAATTTTCTCTCAAGATAATCAAGGTATCATCATTTGCATCTATATTGTCATTGTGCTTATTGTTTTGTCTCTTTCTGTTAACTATTTTTGGTAATAATTCAACTATTTCTCTGCATAATTCCTTCTGTTACCTTACAGAAGTAGAATATTTTTTTATGAAATTTTTTAGGTTTTTTAATACGTTCAATTTATTAGTGTTTACTTGCACATATTGATTATTACTTATTGCTTCATTGCAATTCAATTGTGCTTAGTTGCATGTATTGATTATCGCCCAATATTTGATTGTTGTGTGTGGGATGGTTTCACTTAATGTTGCATGCAATGTTATGGGCCATGTAATTGATTGTGCATTGGTTATTTTTGTGTTGGTTCATGCATGCATATTATTTGTGTTAATTGTTAATGTACTCTTGTTCTTGCACTATCTATTGGGTGCAATTGTTTGCTTGAGATGATGTCATCACTTATTGTAATGCAATTGAACATTGTACATAATGTTGTTTTGCATCCACCATCCATTTCTATATTGTTTAACAAGTGTTGCATGGTAGCATTGTCCCTACCAAATTGGAATGGGAATAAATGCATTGTTATGGTGGGACCGAGGGAGAAATAAAAGTCTGAAACAACAGAGAAACGTGGGAAGCATCTTGAAGTATAGGTGGTATCCATGCAGAGGATGAATCATGCCAGTGTGTCACACGCCATCCATAAGACATTGGGTTGGTAGATGACCCCCAAAGAACCTTGTGAATTAGTTCATCATAATATTATATTAATATGTGGTTAATATGCGAATGAGGCAATTTTTTCCTGGGGCGTGTATAGTTCAAATATGGGACTTAGAAAATTTCCTAACATCCCAAAAATCACACACATTAAACACTCAAATATAATAAACACAATTTTTTGACATCCAACATAGTTGAAGAAAAAAAAATTAGCATTCTGAAAGCAGCCCACAAGGCACTATCGAAATTGTTCCCGAATTAGTTTTCTTTGAAATTTATGAAAACTTAATAATGTTTGTTACATATTTCTGGAAATTTAAATGCGTTTTTCATATAAACTGGGATTGGGGCTCCCATAGACCATAAAATAAATAATTACAAGAAATAGGACTGTAGAAAGAAGAAGTGTGCGACGGTAGAGAAAAAGACCTGAAAAGAAGAAATTGGAAGTTATGAGTCTTTGGTTAGAGATTTCTATTTAAAGAGGTAGAATAATTGAATTGATGAAGAAAGCAAGATGTGATCAGTATAGACTTACTATGAATATGATGCCTTTTTGTTGTTCTCGTCGACGACCACTGCCAACTGGTTGTTTCCCTGTGTTAGTGAGCTTGTCCATTCTCCTTTAGATCCATTCTTCAATGTAGCTTCTCATGGGGGCCACGTTGATTTCATCCCGGATTTCTATGTTGAAAAGATCATTTTCTAATTTCCCTAGATCCATATAAATACTATGCAGAGCATGTTCAATTTCTTCATTGTGTGTCGAATAGTCCACTAGCCAGTTCTCAACGTCATCTTCACCATACTCAAGGATGTCGTAAAACTTTTCTAAAGACAACCCCTTTAAAATATCAAGTTGTTCATCGAAGGCTTGCTTGGTTAAGGACAAGAATTTGAGGATTAAGTTTGGGTATTGAACCTCGTTGGTACTTTCGACTAATTGTATTTGGGTTGGGTTTTTGAATAATTATTCTTTCTCTGATATGTCTTGTTCACATGATTCGAAAATGAGCTACAAGTTATTAACTTTATCTTTCCAACATGATTTTATTTGTTTGATCCGGTTTTGGGAGGGGAGATCCTCTTGTCTTCTTTTCATATCCAAGTTGTTGATGACATGGTTGGCAAAAGGGATCATCGTCTATAGATAGAAATGTT
Source organism: Picea engelmannii (assembly GCA_009831015.1). Lineage (NCBI taxonomy): Eukaryota > Viridiplantae > Streptophyta > Pinopsida > Pinales > Pinaceae > Picea > Picea engelmannii. The sequence continues at coordinate 808,133 of ML794300.1, forward strand.
CTTCATTTTTTAAATTCGTCTGCAAATGTTCGTGCAAATCATTTTCCCTCATTCGAAAGGAAGCTATATTTTGTGATGTTTCCCAGTATTTAGTAATTAGCTGCATTATTTTCTTGATAATATTCTCTACATATCCTTTGCAGGATGTGAGGAGGCTAGAGGATCCCTTTAACTTGGTTGTAGGGGTGGCAGGCACGTTTTTTTCTAAAGGACTTGAAAACAATGGGGCAGGAATCAAAGCCTCCTCCAATTCCTTGATTCGGTCGTTCAGTCTGGCATTCTCCACTTCAATTCCTCCAATGGAATCATCAAGAGCATCTGCGGTTTCACGGTGAAATCGAGAGATTTGGGACGATTGCATTTTCCTAAAGTTAATCTCTAAATGAGATTTCCCTTTCTTATTTGTTACATCTCTCTTTTCAATAATTAAATTTTTAGATTGGCTGTCAAAAACAACGCTATGGAATATGAAGGATTCATCTTCGTAAAAAATGTCAATCTCAGCTATTTCCATTATGGAACTATGGTGCATCGCATCTGCGAGAGGTTCAAATTTGCAGAAAATGGCATCAACAAAAGTTTCAAGTTGCATGTCCTCACTTTCAGTTTCGGGCTCTTTTGCCTACTCTACAATGTTTTTTCTCTTCTTCGTCACAGGAAGCTTGTGATAACTATCAATTTTTCTGCGAGGAGGGTTCTTATCTCCTCCTCCGTTTGAAGATTTCTAGGTTGATTTCTAACTGGGGTGGGTCGTTGAAGTGATGCTCAGTGATGTCTTGCTCTTGGGAGTGTTGGTCGGGGACTGGACACTCTTCTCACTGGATCCATTTCCCTTTTGTCTGTACAATTCAGTTGCGCTTTGCAATGTCTCTACCTCACCATTGTCAAAAGCATGAGAGTTGTCGTCACTGTCTCTATCTTTGTTCAGGTTTATATGGATAAAAGATTTGCTAAAGCCAACTGATAGTAAATGTTCTCGAAAAATCCCATTAGGGTCGAACCCTCTTATCATTTCAACATATTTTAGGTTCAAGTTCTTGAAATGTCCTGCGAATTCGTCAATCTTGTTGACGTTTCTGAACAAGAAGTCCCCTACTTTCCAGGGCAAAGGAATGAACTGTTTTTTTCTCTTTCCATGGAAAAAATGCAACCAGTAGTTGTATTGCCTTGTTATTTATGTAATGAACATATTGTTTGTGATGTGACATGGAAGGAATGCATGATTTTCCTTGGATCCAAATATCATAATTACACTGTAATTTTCCTTTCGTTCAAGTGTCCCCTTCTTGTCCAAAAACTTGGTTTCCTGGCCAGATATCCAAGGAGCATCCTTTCCTAAAAATAAATCTTTGAAAACTGAGACAAAGTCATTAGAAACCTTATAAAAATAATGGGAGGCCTTGTGCCTCCACAAGGCCTGGTACCAGAATGTTATTGGGTCGAATTCATAGTTTATTTTCTTGGATAGAGACAATTTTGGAAACAAACAAAAATGTGTTATTGTGAAAATCAAGTAGGATGGAATATAAAATTTATTCTCTTCTTTGAATCGTGACAATTGGGAACAGATTTCAATGGAAATTAGCTTCCCCCAATCAAAAATGAATTGTTCCTTGATTGTGAAGTACAAAATATAAAGAACTATGCAGGAAATACTTGGCGTGGATTCTTGTCCCGTTATTCTTGTAAACAGCCAAGGAATTTCCCAGAATGGATTTCTAAAGGAACTGAACTGCAACTTTGTGATATCTTCAGGAACTGTTGTCGGGTCTTCGAGGAACTCGGGTAAGAGTTCCAACTCGTTATCATGTTTTCTAGGAATTGCTTGCAGTCTTGTCCTCTGAAGGTCAATGTTGGCTCCAACAATCTTACATCCTGCGGAAGACCTGAGGTGACAAAGACACAAGAGAATGGTCGCATAGTGGAATAATTATTTGGATTGAAATATATTTTTTGACGCACCAAGAGACCACCTCCTTACAATCAAAAACCTGAGGGATGCAGCCTGCATGAGTGATTCCAGAGGTCCAAATAACTTCGTTTTCGACGGAACAAGATGAATAGTAAGAGTATGCCATGGACCACTGGAAGTTCTGGTCTTCACGTCCAAAGATATTCATTATATCTCCACATAATTGTTGTCAAGTTTCTTCCATAAGTTTACGAGAATGTTCATTTTCTCCAGACGATGTTTGAAATGAAGAGTTGGAAGGGATAATATAACCTTGTGCAAATATTGGTCCAATGCGTGTGAATGGGATATCTCCTCAAGCCTTTCGCTCATTAAAGACAATCTCGACGACAGCTGCATGATGCATTGTTAGCATTAAAGACTAGTAATTTTACCTAGAAGTGCGAAGATGGAAGGTACAACAAAGAATAATTAAGGATTGGATATTTCGTGAATGGGCCAACATGATGACCCATGTTTGAGATGAACAATCAGAAGGGATAATATAACTCTCCGCGGATCGTGGTTTAATGTGTATTAATGGGAGATCTCCTCGATCGTTTAGCTCATTAATGACAATATTGACGGTTCCTACATGATGAGTTGTTACCATGAAAGGTTACTAATTGCATATTAATAAACAAGTACGAAGGTCGCGGGGATGGGAAAGAGAAATTAAGGAGTTTCTAATTATCGAAAGTGGTCAAGTGGGCTTCAAAATAGGGTTACAAGGTACAACCATTAGAGGTGAGGGCCTGAGGGTCAAATTGTATGTCTTGAAACTTTTTGAGTGAAAAACGCTTAACATGGAAGAGGGAATGATGGGACGATCCAGAGGTCAATTTGTATATTGCGGAACTCCAGGTACTGTTTGCAGGCCACAAAATAATGGAATTGCAATCGTGAGCCCGCCTATCTAGGAACGTGCAATCGAAAAAGTGGCTTATGTATGGAATAGGGAAACGGATGGTCGGACTCGTTTTTGCTAATATTGAAATTTGTAATAGATATCCCATTACTTGGAAAGATATTTTCTACATGCCTTTGGGAAAGTACTATGGAGATAGTCAATGTGACTGTCTCGTTGAGCCTTTTTCTTTTTAATGATGGTCTATATGGTTGTTGCATGATGAACTGTTAGCATTAAACCTTGGTCGTTGAATACTTTGAAAGAAGTGTGAAGGTGGCGGGCACAGTAAATAGTGACTAAGAATTGGAAATTTCGTGAACTCGCCAACCCGAGGATCCGCGAAAGAGATTCTATGAAATGGGAAAGTATGGAAAGCGGTCGAACGAGCTTCAAACTAGGGTGATAATGGTTCCCCAGGAGACGTGACTTCCCGAGGTTAAAATTGTATGTCTCAGAAATTTTGAGTGCAAAATGTGTACCACAGAAGAGGGGATGATGTGGGAGTCCGGTGGTCAATTTGTATATGGCAGAAGTGTGGGAGATCTCCTAGAGCCTTTTTCTCATTAATGACATGTTTAAGGTTCATGCATGATGAAGTGTTAGCATTAAAGTTTTCCAATTGCATATCTAGAATAAGTACAAAGGTGGCGGGAACAGGGAACAACAATTGAGGAATGGCTAATTATCGAAAGTGGTTGGTCGGGCCTCAAAATAGGGCTACAAGATACAACCGACAGAAGTGCATGCCCAAGGGTAAAATTTTATCTCTCATAATTGTTGACTGCAGAACGCATAACACAGAAGAGGAAATGATGGTGCATTATTGTGGACAAATTGTATATCACAGAACTACGGGTACTGTTTGCTAATCTCGGAACATTGGAAACACAATCCTGAACCTGCCAGTCCGGGAACCCACAATTGAAAAAGTGTCTAAGTATGGAACAGGGAAACGGTAGGCCAAACTCGATACACAGTTGTTGCAGCATGTGCAACCATGGAAATGTACCACGTCATGAAAATACAACCAACTTTCAACTAAGTATTGAAAGGAACGGTGGACGGTTGGGCTCGTGACGGGGCATTCCAACAGACAAATTGTATATCGTGGAACTCTGGGTACTGTTTGCAAGTTGCAGAAGATTCGAAACATAATTTGAGCCCATCATTCCAAGAAACCGCAATCAAAAAACTGACTAAGTATGGAATAGGGAAATGATGGCCCAGACTTGTTATCAATAATATATTGAAATTTGTAATAGCTTTCCCATTGCCTGGCAAGATATTCTCTGCATGTTTCTAGACAAGTTGTGTAGGGATTGTCAGTGTGACTGTCTCCTTGAGGATTTTTCTTATTAATGACGATATTTACAATTGTTTCATGATGAATTCTTAGCATTAAACCTTTGTTGTTTCATATTTTGAAAGAAGTACAAAGATGGTCGGCACTGGAAACAGTGGCTAGGAATTGGAGATTTCGTGAACCCGCCAACCCGAGGATCCAAAATAGGGTAACAAGGTTTCCCTAGAAGAAGTGAGGCCCCGACGGTCAAATTGTATCGCTCAGAATATTTGAATGCATAATGTGTAACATGGAAGAGGGGACGATGTGGGAGTCTGACAGTCAATTTGTATATCGCAGAGGTCCAGGTGTTGTTTGTAGGTCACGGAACAATGGAATTTAATCTAGAGGTTAGAATAATTAATATGCATTAGGAAAGGTGTGATTGTGGCAGGGATGGAAGGGAGCCATAAATGGTTTGAAACTTTTTATGAACTCGGGTAAAGTAAATCTTGTGAGTTGGAGGAGCCCGGGGTGGAATTGTAGATCACAATTTTTTTTGGGTGCAAGATGTATATCATGGAACAGAGGGAAAAATTTGGCTAAGTATAGAAAGGAATGATGGTCGTTCCGAGTACTGTAAATGGAATTTTAATGTGTGTTAATGGGAGATGTTCTTGAGGTTTTTTCCTTGTTAATTCCAATTGTTTCGTACCAGTCTATTCAATTGTCACTAGTAAAACCATAATTAATTTTCATTGGAAAGGGCGCGAAGGTAGTGGGGATCGAAGGCAGCAACAGATGCTTTATGACTATTGTGAACCCTAGTAGAGTGAATCTTGCGAGTTCGAGGAGTCTGCAGTGGAATTGTAGATCACAAATTTTTGAGTGAAAGATGTATATCACGTAACAAGCAACAATAGAGTTTGAAAGCGCCAGCCCTGACAACCACGAAGTATGGAAAGGAATGGCGGTCGGTCAGACTCTTCATGTGAGGATATATATGGAGATGAATATCTGTGAGACCGCCAACACAGGAACCCATGATCATAGAAAGGCGACTAAGTATATAACCAAAAAGGGATAACAGACGAGAAGAAGAAAAGGGAAAAAGGGATAAGTATCTCACAAAACAACATATATTGTTCGTTTATTAATGTCAATATTTTCAAACCTCTGGTGAGTTCTCATATATGGTTGGCCCAAGAGAACATCACAGACATCTAGTGGGGCAACATCACATAATACCTCATCCTTGAAGGGCTGGATGTTGTATGAAAATCGACATTGCTAGCTGACATGAAGATCTCCACCTTGGTGAAGCCACCCGATGTTGTATGGCTACGGGTGTGGTGTTTTCGACAGTCCCAATTGTTTGATGACCTTTTCTAAGATGAGGTTCTTCTGGCTTCTGCTATCAACAATAAAATGTAGCAGGGTCCCCTTCACCCACATATGTGAATGAAAAAAGGTGCTCCCCCTCTTCAGGATCTGTTAGTTCTTCTCGTTGAATTGTTGCGGTCGCGACAATAGCAGTGGGGTTTGCGTCAATGATCTGTCATTTACCAGTATTTTTAGAATCAGATTCTAAACAAGGGTTCGTCTCCTTGTCTTTGATCTCAGCCACCAATGACTTTTTTGAGCGACATTCATCAGTGTTGTGCCAGGGGATTTTGTGGAAATCACACCATTTTTCTGTGTCCTTCTTTGTCTTCCCGTGACCCTTCTTTTCATGTGGCTTAGACTGGTTTTCGGGAGACTGTCTATTATGGTCGTCTTTGTCATACTTTGGTTGTTATAGACTTGCAAACCCGAACTCTCATTTATTCTGGTGCTTAAATTTTTTCTCGATTTTAACACCATATCAATAAGCAGCACCGAGTGATGAGATGTCCAGAAAATCCATTTCAGTTTGGATGTATCTGTGTAGAACTCCACAGTATTTCAGAACCAAATGTCATTCATATTCTTTGATACCTAGCTTGGTGTGCAAGGTATGGAAGGTATTGGTGAATTTCAGAACTGCTTGGCCCCTCTCTTTTCGCAGTGTGGTCCATCTCATGTACTGGTCCTAATGGTTTCCAATAGGGTAATAATGTTCCTTTACTGCATCCACAAAAAAATCCCAAGTGGGCTCGGCCCCATATGATCCAGACTCCTCTGTGGAACTTTTCTCCCAGTAAGTTTCCCACCAATGTTTGACATGAGGGAGAGATTTAAGGAGTGCGAAGGTGATATTTTCTTTGTCGAAAAAATTGTGAACAGAGAAATAACCTTCTAGTAGAGTTAACCATTTTTATAAGGCTTTTGAATATATATGTCCTTCAAATACATGAATATCAAAATTAAATTGTACCTTGAAAGGCGAGGTGCTTCCAAAGTGGTCACTTGATGAAGATGTTCCTATTGCTATCGGCAGGCATTGAAGGATGTGGGAAAAATTCTCCATCATTTCATCCATCTATCGTGTGAGAGCTTGCTCAAGCAACAGATTGATAGGATCATCTGCTTCGTCATTTTTATTTTCTTCCGCCATTGAGGGTTTCTTGGGTGTACGAGAGAGATTATCTTCAAGAGAGACAAGCTCGAGACCCAACTTGCTATACTCGTACCTCGTCGGGGACATGCACTGAAAAAACGATCAAGAACATCCTGCTCTGATACCACTAATCCGGATTATTTTTGGAACAAAATGAGATCAGAGATATAATAAATAAATGCACAGATATATCGCAGATGTTAAATAATATAACAGAAATGTATTAGAGATTCAACCATAAACACAGATATACAGTAATACACAATTTCTATTAATGAAAGAAATGTACAGAGACTATAAAAATATAGAGTGAAAGACTCGCTAGAATGGTGGCAGCTTATCTATGAGAAGAGATGTGACGGCTACTCCCATTTGTAAGAAGATGATTACAATGAGGATCTAAAGGCCTTTTTACAATAAACAAGAATCCCAAAAACCCTAGAAATCCAAAAACCTAACCCTAGAGAATGAAGCACCAAAAGTCATGTGGGCCCTGTTTGGGTAAGTTAGTACATCAACTTCTCGGGGTCGTAACTTTTGCATATGATCTTTGCTTTAGGCTTTTGATAGTTCGTTGAAAAGGTATCATCAAGGAGATTCATTTTGGGGGCTCATTCATGCCTTTTTCTCTCATTGAGAACCTCGATCTCGAAAAACCTTCATTTGGGCCCTCAAACTAGACCCGTAACTTAAAAACTACTAAAGATGGTAAATTTCCAAATTTGTCAGAAAATTGTTTTGAGCCAGTCAGAAAAGGTGGGTGGCCACCGATATCCACTTGGATGAATCCCCCCTCCTTAGGAAGCAATGGTATCCATTTCATTGAGTTCTCGGGGGAAGAGGGAAAAGCGTTTGTTGAATCTGCATCTTGGTGAGTTTCTTGCCTTGATGGAGACGTCGCGCTGCTCAGTTTGTGGAAGTCTATCACGAACCTGTTGAGTTTGAGGTTGTTCAACAAGTCGGGCTACATGAGAGGATGGTGTGCAGAAGGAATATTTGCGCTTTGCTGCAACCTTGTCGACCTACTTCAATTGGATAGAAGGTGTTTGGGGCGATGCTGTAGTGGTTGTAGTGTCCTTCTATTCCCCTTTTGAACAGATTGTGAAGAAGTTGAATTTTTCAATATGAGATACTACCTTGTGACAGTTTTTAGGTGGAACAGTAGTCAGAACTACCTCTAGTATTATGTAGAGATGACCCCCAAGAGAAACAATGACACTGCGGTATCGAGACTCATAAACAACATGGCGCTTCCACATATATGGTTGGCCCAAGAGAACATCACAGACATCTAGTGGGGAAAAATCACATAATACCTCATCCTTGAAGGGTTGGATGTTGTATGAAAATCGACATTGTTGGCTGACACAAATATCTTGACCTTGGCGAAGCCACTCGATGTTCTATGGTTGCAGTTGTGGTGTTGTTGACAGTCCCAACTATTTGATGACCTCTGCTGAGATGAGTTTCTTCTAGCTTCTGCTATTAACAATAAAATGCAGCGGGGCCCCCTTCACCCACATCTGTGAATGAAAAAGGCGCTCCCCCTCTTTAGGATCTGTTAGTTCTTCTGGTTGAATTTTTGTGGTCACGACAATAGCAGTGGGGTCTATGTCAATGATCTATCCTTTACCATTATTTTCAGAACTAGATTCTGAATCAGGGTTCAACTCCTTGTCTTTGATCTTGTCCACCAATGAATTTTTGAGCGACATTCATCAGTGTTGTGCCAGGGACTTTTGTGGAAATTGCACCATTTTTTGGTGTCCTTCTTTGTATTCTCGTGACCCTTCTTTTCATGTGGCTTGGACTAGTTTTGGGGAGACTGTTTTCTATAGCTGTCTTTGTCATACTTTGGTTCTTGCAGACTTGCAGACATGAACTCGTGTTTGTTCTGGTGCTTAAATTTTTGCTCGATTTTAACAACATATCGATAAGAAGCACCAAGTGATGAGATGTCAAGAAAATCCATTTCAGTTTGGATGTATCTGTGTAGAGCCCCACAGTATTTCAAAACCAAATTTCATTCGGAGTCTTTGATACCTAGCTTGGTGCACAAGGTATGGAAGGTATTGGTGAACTCTGGAATTGCTTGGCCCCTCTCTTAACGTAGTGTGGTCCATCTCATGTACTGGTCCTCATAGCTTCCAACAAGGTAATATTGTTTCTTTACCGCATCCAAAAAAAAATCCCAACTGGGCTCAGCCCCATATATTCTAGACTCCTCTATGGAACTTTTCTCCCAGTAAGTTTCCCACCAATGTTTGACATGAGGGATATCTTTAAGGAGTGCAAAGGTGATCTTTTCTTTGTCGGAAAATTTGTGAACAGAGAAATAACCTTCTAGCAGAGTTAACCATTTTTCTAGGGCTTCTGCATATGTCTGTCCTTCAAATCCAGGAATATTAAAATTAACTTGTACCTTGAAAGACGAGGTTCTTCCAAAGTGGTCGCTTGATGAAGATGCACCTGTTTCTATCGGCAGGCGTAAAAGGATGTGGGAAAAATTCTCCATCATTTTGTCCCTCTATCACGTGAGAGCTTGCTCAAACAACAGACTGATAGGATCGTCTGCTCTATCGTTTTTATTTTATTTCGCCATTGATGGTTTCTTGGGTGTGAGAGAGATATTTTCTTCAAGAGAGACAAGATCGAGACCCAACTTGCTATACTTGGACCTCGTCGGGGACATGCACTGAAAAAACAATCAAGAACAGTGTGCTCTGATACCATTGATTTGAATTATTTTCAACATGAAATGAGATCAGAGATATAATAAATAAATGCACAAAAATATCACAGATATTCAATAATATAAAATAAAAGTATCAGAGATGCAACCATAAACATAGATATACAGTAATACACGATTTCTATTAATGAAAGAAATGTACAGAGACTGTAAAAATACAGAGTGAAAGACTCGGTAGAATAGTGGTAGCTTATCTCTGAGAAGAGATGTGACGGCTACTCTCATTTGCAAGAAGATGATTACAATGAGGCTTTGAAGGCATTTTTACAATAAACAGGAATGCCAAAAACCTAACCCTAGGAGATGAAGTGCCAAAAGTCATGTGGGCCCCGTTTGGGTAAGTTAGTACATCAACTTCTCAGGGTCGTAACGTTTGCATACGATCTACGTTTTAGGTGTATGATAGCTCATTGGAAAGGTATCGTCAAAGAGATTCGTTTTGGGGACTCAAACATGCCTTCGGGTATAATTGAGAACCTATATATATAAAAACCTTCATTTGGGCCCTCAAAATGGCCTCGAAATGTAAAAACTGCTAAAAATAGTAAATTGTCAAATTTGCCAGAAAACTCTTTTGAGCCAGTCAGAAAAGGTGGGTGGCCACCGATATCCACCTAGATAAATCCTTCCTCCTGAGGAAGCAATGGTCTCCATTGAATTGAGTTCCCAGGGGAGAGGGAAAAACGTTTGTTGAATCTGCATCTTGGTGAGTTGCTTGCCTTGCTGGAGACGTCGTGTTGCTCAGTTTGTGGAAGTCTTTCACGAACCCGTTGAGGGTAAGTCTATTCAACAAGTCAGGCTACATGAGAGGATGGTGTGAAGAAGGAATCTTTGTGCTTTGCTGCAACCTTGTCGACCTGCTTCTGTTGGATAGAATGTGTTTGGGGCAAAGTTGTAGTGGTTGCAGTGTCCTTTTGTTCCCCTAATGAATAGATTGTGAAGAAGCTGAATTTTGCAGTATGAGATACTACCTTGCAGCACCTTTTTTGTGGAACTGTAGTCAAAACTACCTCTGGTATTCTGTAGAGATGACCCCCCAGAGAAATAATGACACTGTGGGGTCAAGACTCATAAACAACATGGCACTTTCACATATATGGTTATCCCAAGAGAACATCACAAACATCTAGTGGGGAAAAATCACATAATACCTCATCCTTGAAGGGATGGATGTTGTATGATAATCAACATTGATGATTGACATGAAGATATCGACCTTGGCAAAGCCACCCAATGTTGTATGGTTACGGGTATGGCGTTGTCAACAGTCCCATCTGTTTAAATACCTTTGTTGAGATGAGGTTATTTTGGCTTCCGCTATCAACAATAAAATGCAGCAGGGTCCCTTTCACCCATATATGTGAATGAAAAAGGCATGCCCCCTCTTCAAAATCTGTTAGTTCTTCTGGTTGAATTGTTGCGGTCGCGACAATAGCAGTGGAGTTTGCATCAATGATCTGTCCTTTACCAGTATTTTCAGAATCAGATTCTAAATCAGGGTTCATCTCCTTGTCTTTGATCTCGGCCACCAATGACTTTTTTGAGAGACATTCATCAATGTTGTGCCAGGGGCTTTTGTGGAAATCGCACCATTTTCCAGTGTCCTTCTTTGTCTTCCTGTAACCCTTCTTTTCATGTGGATTGGAATGGTTTTCAGGGGACTGTCTACTATGCCCATATTTGTCATACTTTGGTTGTTGCAGACTTATAGTCCCGAACTCTCATTTATTTTGGTGCTTAATTTTTTTCTCAATTTTAACAACATATCGATAAGCAGCACCGAGTGATGAGATGTCCAGATAATCCATTTTAATTTGGATGTATCTGTGTAGAGCCCCACAGTATTTCAGAACCAAATGTTGTTCGGAGTCTTTGATATGTAGCTTGGTGCACAAGGTATGGAAGGTATTGGTGAACTCCAGAACTACTTGGCCCCTCTCTTGCCGTAGTGTGTTCCACCTCATGTACTGGTCCTCATAGTTTCCAACAGGGAAATATTGTTCCTTTACCGCATCCACAAAAAAATCTCAAGTGGGCTCGGCCCCATATATTCCAAACTCCTTTGTGAAACTTTTCTCGCAGTAAGTTTCCCCCAAATGTTTGACATGAGAGAGAGCTTTAAGGAGTGAAAATGTGATCTTTTCTTTGTCGAAAAAAATGTGAACAGAGAAATAACCTTCTAGCAGAGTTAACCATTTTTCTAGGGCTTCTGCATCTGTCTGTATTTCAAATACAAGAATATCAAAATGAACTTGTAACTTGAAAGGTGAAGTTCTTCCAAAGTGGTTGCTTGATGAATATGTGCCTATTTCTATTGACAGGCGTTGAAGGATGTGGTAAAAATTCTCCATCATTTCGTCCCTCTGTCGCATGAGAGCTTTCTCAAGCAACAGACTGATAGGATCATCTGCTCCGTTGTTTTCTTTTTCTTCCGCCATTGAGGGTTTCTTGGGTGTGCGAGAGAGATTGTATTCAATAGAGACAAGATAGAGACCCAACTTTCTATACTCGGAACTCGTCAGGGACATGCACTAAAAAAACGATCAAGAACAGCCTGCTCAAATACCACTGATCCGAATTATTTTCGGCATGAAATGAGATCGGAGATATAATAAATAAATGCACAGAGATATCGCAGATATTTAATAATACAATATAAATGTATCAGAGATGCAACAATAAACACAAATATACAGTAATACATGATTTCTATTAATGAAAGAAACGTACAGAGACTGTAAAAATACAGAGTGAAATACTTGCTAGAATGGTGGCAGCTTATCTCTGAGAAGAGATGTGACGGCTACTCACATTTGCAAGAAGATGATTACAATGAGGCTCTGAAGGCCTTTTTACAATAAAAAGGAATGCCAAAAACCCTAGACATGCAAAAACCTAACCCTAGGATATGAAGCACCCAAATTCATGTTGGCCCCGTTTGGGTAAGTTAGTACATCAACTTCCCGGGGTCGTAACTTTTGCATACGATCTCTGTTTTAGGTGTATGATAGCTCATTGGAAAGGTATCGTCAAGGAAATTAATTTTTTTGGCTCAACCATGCATTCAAATATCATTCGAAACCTCAATATCGAAAAACCTTCATTTGGGCCCTCAAAATGGCCTCGAAAGTTAAAAGATGCTAAAAATAGTAAATTGCCAAATTTGCCAGAAAACTATTTTGAACCAGTCAGAAAAGGTGGGTGGCCACTGATATCCACCTAGATCAATCCTCCCTCCATCGAAAGAAAGGGTTTCCATTGCATAGATTTCTCGGGGGAGAGGGAGAATCATTTGTTGAATCTACATCTTGGTGAGTTGCTTGCCTTGCTGGAAACGTCGCCCTGCTGAGTTTGTGGAAGTCTATAACGAATTTGTTGAGGCTGAGGCTGTTCAAAAAGTCAATCTAATGAGAGGACAGTGTGCAGAAGGAATCTTTTTGCTGTGTTGCAACCTTGTCGACCTGCTTCTGTTGGATAAATGGTGTTTGGGGTGAAGTTGTAGTGGTTGCAGTGTCCTTTTGTTCCCCTTTTGAACAGATTGTGAAGAAGCTGAATTTTGCAGTATGAGATACTACCTTGTGGCACTTTTTACATGGAACAATAGTTGGAAATACCTCTGGTATTCTATAGATATGACCCCCCAGAGAAACAATGACACTATGGGGTCGAGACTCATAAACAACATGGCACTTCCACATATATGGTTGGCCCAAGAGAACATCACAGACATCTAGTGGGGAAAATCACATAATACCTCATCCTTGAAGGGATGTATTTTGTATGACAATCGACATTGTTAGCTGACATGAAGATCTCGACCTTGGCGAAGCCACCCGATACTGTATGGCTGCGGGTCTGGTGTTGTCGACAATCCCAACAATTTGACAACCTTTGTTGAGATGAGGTTCTTCTCGCTTCCACTATCAACAATAAAATGAAGCGGGGCCACCTTCACCCACATCATTGAATGAAAAAGGCTCTCCCCCTTTTAGGGATCTGTTAGTTCTTCTAGTTGAATTACTGCGGTCGCGACAATAGCAGTGGGGTCTGCATCAATGCTATGTCCTTTACCAATATTTTCATAATCAAATTCTGAATCAATGTTCGGCTCCTTGTCTTTGATCTCGACCACTAATGACTATTTTGAGTGACATTCATCAGTGTTGTGCCAAGGGCTTTTGTGGAAATTGCACCATTTTCCGGTGTCCTTCTTTGTCTTCCTGTGACCCTTCTTTTCATGTAGCTTGGACTGGTTTTCAGGATACTGTCTTCTATGGTCGTCTTTGTCATACTTTGGTTGTTGCAGACATACAGACCCAAACTCCCATTTATTCTGGTGCTTAAATTTTTTATCGATTTTAACAACATATCAATAAGCAACACTGAGTGATGAGATGTCCAGAAAATCCATTTCAGTTTGGATGTATCTGTGTAGAGCCCCACAGTATTTTAGAACCAAATGTCATTCGGAGTCTTTGATACCTAGCTTGGTGCGCAAGGTATGGAAGGTATTGGTGAACTCTGGAACTGCTTAGCCCCTCACTTACCACAGTGTAGTCTATCTCATGTATTGGTCCTCATAGTTTCCAACAGGGTAATACTGTTCCTCTACTGCATCCACAAAAAAATCCCAAGTGGGCTCGGCCCTATATATTCCAGACTCCTCTATGAACTTTGCTCTGAGTAAGTTTCCCACCAATGTTTGACATGAGGGAGAGATTTAAGGAGTGTGAAGGTGATCTTTTCTTTGTCGGAAAAATTGTGAACAGAGAAATAACCTTCTAGCAAAGTTAACCATTTTTCCAGGGCTTCTACATCTATCTGTCCTTCAAATACAGAAATATCAAAATTAACTTGTACCTTGAAAGGAGAGGTGCTTCCAAAGTGGTTTCTTGATGAATATGCGCCTGTTACTATCGGCAAGCATTGAAGGATGTGGGAAAAATTCTCCACCATTTTGTCCCTTTGTCGCGTGAGAGCTTGCTCAAGCAACAAACTGATAGGATCGTCTTCTCCGTCATTTTTGTTTTCTTCCGCTTTTGAGGGTTTCTTGGGTGTGCCAGAGCGATTTTCTTCAAGAGAGACAAGATCGAGACCAAACTTGCAATACTCGGACCTCGTCGGGGACATGCACTGAAAAATGATCAAGAACAACTTGCTGTGATACCACTGATCTAGATTATTTTCGGCATGAAATGAGATCGAAGATATAATAAATAAATGCATAGAGATATCGCAGATATTCAATAATGTAATAGAAATGTATAAGAGATGCAACCATAAACACAGATATACAGCAATACCCGATTTCTACTAATGAAAGAAATGTATAGAGACTGTAAAAATACATAGTTAAAGACTCGCTAGAATGGTGGCAACTTATCTCTGAGAAGAGATGTGATGGCTACTTGCATTCACAAGAAGATGATTACAATGAGGCTTTGAAGAAATTTTTACAATAAATAGGAATGCCAAAAACCCTAGACATCCAAAAACCTAATCCTAGGAGATGAAGCGCCAAAAGTCATGTGTGCCCCATTTGGGTAAGTTAGTACATCAACTTCTCGGGGTCGTAACTTTTGCATACGATCTTCATTTTAGGCATATGATAGCTCCTTGTAAAGGTATCGTCAAGGAGATTCATTTTTGGGGCTCAATCATGCCTTTGGATATCATTGAGAACCTTGATCTCGAAAAACCTTCATTTGGGCCCTCAAAATGGCCCCGAAAGTTAAAAACTGCTAAAAGTAGTAAATTGCCAAATTTGCCAGAAAACTATTTTGAGCCAGTCGAAAAAGGTGGGTGGACACTGATATCCACCTAGATCAATCCTCTCTCCTTAGGAAGCAATGGTATCCATTGCGTTGAGTTCTCTGGGGAGAGGGAAAAGCGTTTGGTGAATCTGCATCTTAATGAGCTCCTTGCCTTACTGGAGACGTCGTGCTACATGAGAGGACGATGTGCAGAAGGAATCTTTGCTCTTTTTTGCAACCTTGTCGACCTGCTTCTATTGGATAGAAGTTATTTTGGGTGAAGATGTAGTAGTTGTAGTATCCTTATATTCCCCTTTTGAACATATTGTGAAAAATATGAATTTTGCAGTATGAGATACTACCTTGCAGCACTTTTTAGGTGGAACAGTAGTCGGAACTACCTATGGTATTCTGTAGAGATGACCCCCCAGAGAAACAATGACACTGCAGGGTCGAGACTAATAAACAACATGGCATTTCCATATATATGGTTGGCCCAAGAGAACATCACAGACATCTAGTGGGGAAACATCACATAATACCTCATCCTTGAAGGGTTGGATGTCGTATGACAATAGACATTGTTGGATGACACGAAGATCTCGACCTTAGCGAAGCCACCCGATGTTGTATGGTTGTGGGTGTGGTGTTGTCGACAGTCCTAACTGTTTGATGACCTCTGTTGATATGAGGTTCTTCTGGATTCCGCTATCAACAACAAATGCAGCGGGGTCCCCTTCACCCACATCTGTGAATGAAAAAGGCACTCCCCCTCTTCAGGATATGTTAGTTCTTCTGGTTGAATTGTTGCGGTTATGACAATAGCAGTGGGGTCTGCGTCAATAATCTGTCCTTTACTAGTATTTTCAGAATAAGATTCTAAATCAGGGTTCGTCTCCTTGTCTTTGATTTTGGCCACTAATGACTGTTTTGAGTGAAATTCATCAGTGTTGTGCTAGGGGCTTTTGTGGAAATTGCACCATTTTCTAGTGTCCTTCTTTGTCTTCCCGTGACCCTTCTTTTCATGTGGCTTGGACTAGTTTTCGGGAGACTACCTGCTATGGTCGTCTTTTTCATACATTGGTTGTTGTAGACTTGTATACCTGAACTCCCGTTTATTCTAGTGCTTACATTTTTTCTCTCTTTTAACAACATATTGATAAGCAGCACCGAGTGATGAGATGTCCAGAAAATCCATTTCAGTTTAGATGTATCTATGTAGAGCCCCATGGTATCTTAGAACCAAATGTTGTTCGGAGTCTTTGATACCTAGCTTGGTGCGCAAGGTATGGAAGGTATTGGTGAACTATGGAACTACTCGGCCTCTCTCTTTCTGCAGTGAGGTCCATCTCATGTACTGGTCCTCATAGTTGCCAATAGGGTAATACTATTCCGTTACCACATCCACAAAAAATTCCCAAGTGGGCTCGGCCCCATATATTTCAGACTCCTTTGTGGAAATTTTCTCCCAGTAAGTTTCCCATCAATGTTTGACATGAGGGAGATATTTAAGGAGTGCGAAGGCGATCTTTTATTTGTTGAAAATTTTTTGAACAGAGAAATAACCTTCTAGCAGAGTTAACCATTTTTCAAGGGCTTCTACATCTATCTGTCCTTCAAATACAGGAATATCAAAATTAACTTGTTCCTTGAAAGACAAGGCACTTCCAAAGTGGTTGCTTGATGAATATGCACATGTTTCTATCGGCATAAGTTGAAGGATGTGGGAAAAATTCTCCATCATTTCGTCCCTCTGTCGCGTGAGAGCTTGCTCAAGCAATAGATTGATAGGATCGTCTACTCCGTCATTTTTGTTTTCTTCCGCCGTTGAGGGTTTCTTGGGTGTGTGAGAGAAATTGTATTCAAGAGAGACAAGCTCGAGACCCAACTTTCTATACTCAGGCCTCGTCGGCGACATGCACTAGAAAAACGATCAAGAACAACCTACTTTGATACCACTAATCAGGATTCTTTTCGTCACGAAATGAGATCGAAGATATAATAAATAAATGCATAGAGATATCGCAGATATTCAATAATATAATAGAAATGTATCAGAGATGCAACCATAAACACAGATATACAGTAATACATGATTTCTATTAATGAAAGAAATGTACAAAGATTGTAGAAATACAAAGTGAAAGAATCGCTAGAATGGTGGCATCTTATCTCTGAGAAGAGATGTGACGGATACTCGCATTCGCAAGAACATGATTACAATGAGGCTCTGAAGGCCTTTTTACAATAAAAAAGAATGTCAAAAACCATATACATCCAAAAACCTAACCCTAGGAGATGAAGCGCCAAAAGTCATGTGGGCCCAGTTTGGCTAAGTTAGTACATCAACTTGCTCGGGTCGTAACTTTTGCATACGATCTCCGTTTTAGGCGTATGATAGCTCGTTGGAAAGGTATCGTCAAAGAGATTCATTTTGAGGGATCAAACATGCCTTTAGATATAATTGGGAGCCTCTATATTGAAAAACCTTCATTTGGGCACTCAAAATGGCCCTGGAAGTTAAAAACTGCTAAAAATAGAAAATTGTCCAGAAAACTGTTTTGAGCCAATCAGAAAAGGTGGGTGGCCACCGATATCCACTTGGATCAATCCTCCCTCCTTAGGAAGAAATGTTCTCCATTGCGTTGAGTTCCCGGGATAGAGGGAAAAGCATTTGCTAAATCTGCATCTTGGTGAGTTGCTTGCCTTGCTGGAGACATCGCGATGCTCAGTTTGTGGAAGTCTATCATGAACCTGTTGAGGCTGAGGTTGTTCAACAAGTCGAGCTACATGAGAGGAAAGTGTGCAAAAGGAATATTTGCGCTTTGCTGCAACCTTTTCGACCTACTTCTGTTGGATAGAAGGTGTTTGGGGCGAAGTTGTAGTGGTTGCAGTGTCCTTTGTTCCCCTTTTGAACAGATTGTGAAGAAGTTGAATTTTGCAGTATGAGATACTACCTTGCGACACTTTTTAGGTAGAACAATAGTTGAAACTACCTCTAGTATTCTATAGAGATGAACCCCTAGAGAAACAATAACACTGCGAGGTCGAGACTCATAAACAACATGGCTCTTCCACATATATGGTTGGCCTAAGAGAACGTCACAGACATATAGTGGGGCAACATCACATAAGACCTCATCCTTGAAGGGTTGGGTGTTGTATGACAATCGACATTGTTGGTTGACACAAAGATCTCGACCTTGGTGAAGCCACCCAATGTTGTATGGTTGCGGGTGTGGTGTTGTTGACAGTCCCAACTATTTGATGACCTTTGCTGAGATGAGGTTCTTCTGGTTTCTGTTATCAACAGGGGTCCCCTTCACCCACATCATTGAATGAAAAATGCACTGCCCCTCTTAGGGATCTGTTAGTTCTTCTAGTTGAATTACTATGGTCACGACAATAACAGTAGGGTCTGCGTCAATGATTTGTCCTTTACCAGTATTTTCATAATCAGATTATGAATCAGGGTTCAGCTACTTGTATTTGATATCAGCCACCAATGACTGTTTCGAATGACATTCATCAGTGTTGTGCCAGGGGATTTTGTGGAAATTGCACCATTTTCCGGTGTCCTTCTTTGTCTTCTCGTGACCCTTCTTTTAATGTGGCTTGGACTGGTTTTCGAGAGACTGTTTGCTATGCTTGTCTTTGTCATACTTTGGTTGTTGCAGACTTGTAGACCTGAATACCCATTTATTCTGGTGCTTAAATTTTTGCTCGATTTTAACAACATATAGATAAGCAGCACTGAGTGATGAGATGTCCAAACAATCCATTTCAGATTGGATGTATCTATGTAGAGGCCCACAGTATTTCAGAACCAAATGTCATTCGGATTCTTTGATACCTAGCTTGGTGCGCAAGGTATGGAAGGTATTGGTGAACTCCAGAACTACTTGGCCCCTCTCTTTCCGTAGTGTGGTCCATCTCATGTACTGGTCCTCATAGTTGCCAACAAGGTAATACTATTCCTTTACCGCATCCACACAAAAATCCCAAGTGGGATCGGCCCCATATATTCCCAACTCCTTTGTGGAAATTTACTCCCAGTAAGTTTCCCATCAATTTTTGACATGAGGGAGAGATTTAAGGAGTGAAAAGGCGATCTTTTCTTTTTCGGAAAAATTGTGAACAAAGAAATAACCTTCTAGCAGAGTTAACCATTTTTCTAGGGCTTCTACATCTATTTGTCCTTCAAATACAGGAATATCAAAATTAACTTGTAACTTGAAAGGTGAGGTGCTTCCAAAGTGGCCACTTGATGAAGATGTGCCTGCTTCTATCGGCAGGAATTGAAGAATGTGGGAAAAATTCTCTATCATTTCGTCCCTCTGTCGCGTGAGAGCTTGCTCAAGCAACAGACTGATAGGATTGTCTGCTCTGTCATTTTTATTTTCTTCCACCATTAAGGGTTTCTTGGGTGTGAGAGAGTGATTGTCTTCAAGAGAGACAAGCTCAAGACCCAACTTGCTATACTCAAACCTAATCGGGGACATGCACTAAAAAAACGATCAAGAACATTCTGTTTTGATACCACTGATCTGGATTATTTTCGGCACGAAATGAGATCGGAGATATAATAAATAAATGTACATAGATATCACAGATATTCAATAATATAACAGAAATGTATCAGAGAAGCAACCATTAACACATATATACAGTAATACATGATTTTTATTAATGAAAGAAATGTACAGAGACTATAAAAATATAGAGTGAAAGATTCGCTAGAATAGTGGCAACTTATCTCTGAGAAGAGATGTGATAGCTACTCGCATTCACAAGAAGATGATTACAATGAGGCTCTGAAGGCCTTTTTATAATAAACAGGAATGCCAAAAACCCCAGACATCCAAAAACCTAACCCTAGGAGATGAAGCACCAAATGTCATGTGGGCCCTATTTGGGTAAGTTAGTACATCAACTTCTCGGGGTCGTAAATTTTGCATACGATCTTCGTTTTAGGCGTATGATAGCTCGTTGGAAAGGTATCGTCAAGGATATTCTCTTTGAGGGCTCAAACATGCCTTTATATATAATTGAGAACCTTGATCTCGAAAAACCTTCATTTGGGCCCTCAAAATGGCCCCGAAAGTTAAAAACTGCTAAAAATAGTAAATTGCCAAATTTGCCAGAAAATTGTTTTGAGCCAGTTGAAAAAGGTGGGTGGCCACCGATATCCACCTGGATCAATTCTCCCTCCTTAGGAAGCAATGGTGTCCATTGTGTTGAGTTCCCGGGGGAGAGGGAAAAGTGTTTGATGAATCTGCATCTTAAAGAGTTGCTTGCCCTTTTGAAGACGTTGCGTTGCTCAG
Organism: Picea engelmannii; assembly: GCA_009831015.1. Classification (NCBI taxonomy): domain Eukaryota; kingdom Viridiplantae; phylum Streptophyta; class Pinopsida; order Pinales; family Pinaceae; genus Picea; species Picea engelmannii. The sequence continues at coordinate 828,644 of ML794300.1, forward strand.
TTTGTGGAAGTATGCCACGAAACTGTTGAGACTGAGGTTGTTCAACAAGTCGGGCTACATGAGAGGACAGTGTGCAGAAGGAATATTTTCACTTTGCTGCAACCTTGTCGATCTGCTTCTATTGGATAGAAGGTGTTTGGGGCGAAGTTGTAGTGGTTGCAGTGTTCCTTTGTTCCCCTTTTGAACATATTGTGAAGAAGTTGAATTTTGCAGTATGAGATACTACCTCGTGGCACTTTTTCAGTGGAACAATAGTCAGAACTACCTCTGGTATTTTGTAGAGATGACCCCCCAGAGAAACAATGACACTGCGGGGTCGAGACTCATAAACAACAAGGTGCTTCCACATATATGGTTGGCCCAAGAGAACATCATAGACATCTAGTGCAGCAACATCAAATAATATTTTATCCTTAAGGGTTGGATGTTGTATGACAATCGACATTGTTGGCTGACACGAAGATCTTGACCTTGGTGAAGCCACCCGATGTTGTATGGTTGTGGGTGTGGTTTTGTCGACAGTCCCAACTATTTGACGACCTCTACTGAGACGAGGTTCTTCTGGCTTCCACTATCAATAATAAAATGCAGCGAGGTCCCCTTCCCCCACATCTATGAATGAAAAAGGTGCTCCCCCTCTTTAGGATCTGTTAGTTCTTCTGGTTGAATTGTTGCGGTCGCGACAATAGCAGTGGGGTATGTGTCAATGATTTGTCCTTTACTAGTATTTTCATAATCAGATTATGAATGAGGGATTGGATCCTTGTCTTTAAACTCGGCCACCAATGACTGTTTTGAGTGACATTCATCAGTTTTGTGCCAGGGGATTTTTTGGAAATCGCACCATTTTCCGGTGTCCTTCTTTGTCTTCTCGTGACCCTTCTTTTCATGTGGCTTGGACTGGTTTTTGGGAGACTGTCTGATATGGGTGTCTTTGTCATACTTTGGTTGTTGCAGACTTGCGGACCCGAACTCTCCTTTATTCTGGTGCTTAAATTTTTTCTCAATTTTAGCACCATATCGATAAGCAACACCGAGTGATGAGATGTCCAGAAAATCCATTTCAATTTGGATATATCTGTGTAGAGCCCCGTAGTATTTCAGAACCAAATGTTGTTTGGAGTCTTTGATACCTAGATTGGTGTGCAAGGTATGGAAGGTATTGGTGAACTTCGAAACTGCTTGGCCCCTATCTTACCGCAGTGTGGTCCATCTCATGTACTGGTCCTCATAGTTTCCAACAGGGTAATAATGTTCCATTACCGCATCCACAAAAAAATACTAAGTGGGTTTGGCCCCATATATTCCAGACTCCTCTATGGAAATTTGCTCCCAGTAAGTTTCCCACCAGTGTTTGACATGAGGGAGATATTTAAGGAGTGCGAAGGTGATGTTTTCTTTGTCAAAAAAATTGTGAACAGAGAAATAACCTTCTAATAGAGTTAACCATTTCTCTAGGGCTTCTACATCTATCTGTCCTTCAAATACAGGAATATCAAAATTAAATTGTACCTTAAAAGGAAATGTTCTTCCAAAGTGGCCACTTCATGAAGATGTGCATGTTTCTATCGGCAGACATTGAAGGATGTGGGAAAAATTCTCCATCATTTCATCCCTCTGTCGCGTGAGAGCTTGCTCAAGCAACAGACTGATATGATCGTCTGCTCCGTATTTTTTCTTTTCTTCCACCATTGAGGATTTCTTAGGTGTGAGAGAGTGATTGTATTCAAGAGAGACAAGCTTGATACCCAAATTTCTATACTCGGACCTCGTCAGGGACATGCACTGAAAAACGATCAAGAACGACCTGCTTTGATACCACTGATCCAGATTATTTTCGGCACGAAATGAGATCGGAGATATAATAAGTAAATGCACAGGTATATCACAGATATTCAATAATATAAAATAAATGTATCATATATGCAACCATAAATACACATATATAGTAATACATGATTTCTATTAATGAAAGAAATGTACAGAGACTGTAAAAATACAGAGTGAAAGACTCCCTAGAATGAAGGCAGTTTATCTCTGAGAAGAGATGTGATGGATACTTGCATTCACAAGAAGATGATTACAATGAGGCTTTGAAGGCGATTTTACAATAAACAGTAATGACAAAAACCCTATACATCCAAAAACCTAACCCTAGGAGATGAAGCACCAAAAGTCATGTTGTCCCCGTTTGGGTAAGTTAGTACATCAACTTCTCGAGGTCGTAACTTTTGCATACGATCTTCGTTTTAGGTGTATGATAGCTCGTTAGAAAGGTATCATCAAGGGGATTAATTTTTAGGGATCAATCATGCGTTTGGATATCATTAGGAACCTATATCTCGAAAACCTTCATTTGGGCCCTCAAAATGGCCCCTGAAGTTAAAACTGCTAAAAATAGTAAATTGCCAAATTTGCCAGAAAACTATTTTGAGCTAGTCGAAAAAGGTGGGTGGCCACTGATATCCACCTGGATCAATCCTCCCTCCTTAGGAAGCAATGGTATCCATTGCGTTGAGTTCCCAGGGGAGAGGGAAAAGCGTTTGCTGAATCTGCATCTTGGTGATTTGCTTGCCTTGTTGGAGACATCGTGTTGCTCAGTTTGTGGAAGTCTGTCACGAACCTGTTGAGGTTGAGGTTGTTCAACAAGTTTGGCTACATGAGAGGATGGTGTTCAAAATGAATCTTTTCACTTTGTTGCAACCTTGTCGGCCTTCTTTTGTTTGATAGAAGGTGTTTGGGGTGAAGTTGTAGTGGTTGCAGTGTCCTTTTGTTCCCCTTTTGAACAAATTGTGAAGAAGCTGAATTTTGTAGTATGAGATATTACCTTGTGGCACTTTTTAGGAGGAAAAGTAGTCAGAACTACCTCTGGTATTCTATAGAGATGACCCCCCAGAGAAACAATGACACAGCGAGGTCAAGACTCATAAACAACATGGCGCTTCCACATATATGGTTGGCCCAGGAGAACAACACAGACATCTAGTGGGGAAACATCACATAATACCTCATCCTTGAAAGGATGGATGTTGTATGACAATCGACATTGTTGGCTGACATGAAGATCTCGACCTTGGAGAAGCCACTTGATGTTATATGGTTGCGGGCGTGGTGTTGTCGACAGTCCCAACTGTTTGACGACCTCTACTGAGATGAGGTTCTTCTTGCTTCCGCTATCAACAATAAAATGCAGTGGGGTCCCCTTCACCCACATCTGTGAATGAAAAAGGCTCTCCCCCTCTTCAGGATCTGTTAGTTCTTTTGGTTGAATTGTTGTGGTCGCGACAATAACAGTGGGGTCTGCATCAATGATCTATCCTTTACCAGTATTTTCATAATCAGATTCTGAATAAGGGTTCAACTCCTTGTCTTTGATCTCGGCCACCAATAACTTCTTTGAGCAACATTCATCAGTGTTGTGCCAGGGGATTTTGTGGAAATCGCACCATTTTCCGGTGTCCTTCTTTGTCTTCACGTGACCCTTCTTTTCATGTGGTCGAACTTGTGATGTGAAGATATGGATGGAGATGAGGATTTGTCAGTTTTCCACCCTAGAAACCGGCGAGCACAAAAACAGGACCAAGTATAGAACCAATCTTTTTGAATATGTGTGTTGAATAATCACTAATAACATGACTTAGCATTTCCATATGCAAGCATATTCCCAAATATGACAACCTGTAATATATGCACAGTATTAAACATGGACATGACCTCAAGACCTTTTTGGATGGCACGTTTGTAGATGATAATGGGGTAGTACAATATTGCACTGTTACTATGACGATGCCTTAAAAAAACTAAAATAACCAACAATTTTTGCCAATTCAAGATGGACGCAAAAAAAACATCATATCCCATAATATTCGCCCGTTAATGCATTTTAATGGGATATGTCCTCAAGTTTTCCGCTTATTAATGTCAATATTTCCGAACCTGTCTGGCGATTTGTCACTAGTAAAATAATAATTAATGTTCATTGGGAAGGGCAGAAGGTGGTGGGGATGCAGGGGAGCAAAAAATGCTTTTAAACTTTTGTGAACCCGAGAGACTGTGAACCCAAGAAACTTTGAATACTCGACGAAGTATGGAAATTTTGGTCATTCAAATGGATTCATCATAGGTAGATTAGGCTTGCAAGTTTGAAAAGTCTGGGGTCGAATTGTAGATCACTGAAGTTTTGGGTGCAAGATGTATACCCCGAACATGGGGCACCAGAGTTCGATAGCACCTATCGACGAACCCACATTCATAAAATTGGATAAGTATGCAAATGAATGAATTTCGATCGGACTCGTGATGTGAAGATATAGATGGAGATGAGGATTTATCAATTTTTCCACACCGGGAACCCGCGAGCACAGAAACGTGCCTAAGTATAGAACCAGAAACACATAATAGAGGGGAAGAACAAAAGGGAAAATGGGTAAGTTTAGAAGAGGAAAAAGAAAGGGAGACAATAACTTTATCCCTCACACAACAACACTTAGTCTCATAACTATGAAGCCATAGAAACAGATTAGCTATGGGAAAAGCATTCTCAGCTATGAAAAATAGTTGGAGCTTGACAAACTATGGTTCAAGTCAAAAGAGTTGTTGTTTATATCCATTGCAAAAATTTGCATATTATTTTTTCTTAATAGTATTTTTTGGTGGCCCAACTATAAACCCATGTTCCAATTTGTGTTTTTCAAGTGGAGATGTGTTTGTGAAGAAACCAGTGAACAAGTACGAAGAGACTTAACTACAGTTGCAGGACCTCAACCCTGCAAAGTTGAATCAAACAACAATAAGCAGCATCGAGTAAACCAAAGAGCAAGCATCAACTAGTCAACCAAGAATGTCGGTGAAGAACAATATTGTCCAAAATTACCGCAGACAAGATTGTATAAAAAAAATCGTAGGAATGTATTGTAACACACCTATTAAGCAAACATTTCAGGTTGTAAGGCCTAGCAGGTAAACATGTAAGACTGTGAGGACTGTGCAAAGGCCTCCCACTGTGTAAACATTTAAGGAAGTTGTAGTTTGCACGGTTGGAATTTTGCATCCTCATTTGGAACACCTCCATAACACCCAGTGACATATAAAAAAGGAAATCAAATTTTCTCTTCACATACGAACATGTTCTAGAAGAGGATTTTGACTCAGGCATCTCCAACATTTAAAATTTTCACTTGAAAACTGGAAATAACAAACAACAAAGAACGAATATGAACGTAAACCTAGCAACGAAACCCACCCATCAATGGAGAATGACAGAAGTTCCAATCACATTTGTAGAATCCCAAGCATGCAAATTGCAACAACAACAAGAAAACAAGAAACCAGTCAACAAGAAACAAGCAAGCATCAACCAGTGAACCAGTAATGCTTCCAAAGAACAATATTTCCCATATTCACTACAGACAACATTGCAGGAAATAAAGCCAAATAAAAAATAAAAAAAATTATATATATATATATATATATATATATATATATATATATATATATATATATATATATATATATATATATA
>ML794300.1:853327-905968 GCA_009831015.1 Picea engelmannii
CATTTGACCCGGATGTTACAATTAAGTTCCCCAAAATATTCTTAATAGATCCATTAGATTGCAGTATATTACACATAGCTATTGGGGAAAGTGAGATATATTGTCTAATGTTGATTTCTCCTTGAAATATTGAATATACATTTTTTTCTCTTGGACAAAAAAGGTAAGATATATTGCTCAATAGTAACGGCAAGGTTGTCTAATGTTGATTTCTCCTTGAAATATTGAATATACATTTTTTTCTCTTGGACAAAAAAAGTAAGATATATTGCTCAATAGTAACGGCAAGGATGACATTAGGATTTTCCTACTAAATATTATTAATATATATGTTGTATTGCATTACATTGCACATAGCAATTGTGGCATGTGAGATATAGAGAGGAGTTGTTAGGGCCCTAACCTCACTAACCCTTAAAGTGGATAGAATAATATGTTTTTCTATGTAATAATGGTCATCATTAATAAATAAGGCCTGTGTAATAATGTGAACACGTACAATCTAAGATGACTTACAAGAAGATTCTTCCTTTAGAAAAAATTTCCTCTAAAATGTTCTCAAGAAGATAGAAATAATATATATAGGGGTATAAAGCATGGAAAAGCTTGTCTTGTGAAATCATTGTATTCAAGCTCTCCTCTATTGGAGGTTGCCCCCTCGAAGAGACAAGTGAATTTTGTTGTCAAGATAATAAAGGTGTCAGCATTTTCATTTATATTGGCACTATGCTTACCGTGTCTCCTCTTTCTGTTAACTATTTTTGGTAATAATTCTTCTACTTCTCTGCATAATTCCTTCTGGCACCTTACAAGTGGTATCAAAGCTCTTTCCTCGATATATTTTTAGAATTTATTTTATTTAGGCTAGAGAGGTGCTCCGACGTCTATAAATAACCACAATGATCTATCGATCAATAGGTAAAATTGTTATTGGAGAAGAATACACACAGGAACTACACATGGTTTCACCATGTTGGAAATCCTTGTAACCCTTGTTGGTACCCCTTTGAGTAGTACCACATCAAACAATACCCGAACTTGGAATTTCACTCCTTCGTACTCTTGAGTATAACGAGAGTCCTTTAGATATCATGAAACCAATAGTATATTTGTCATTCAACCGCCTAATTACTATTGTGGCACCAAGAACAACTTGGGAAGACTACTCTCTCGTACCTGGGTAATTGGGTAGTACAACTAAGGGTATGGTTGATCCTCTTTAGTTAGAGCCCTTGGATATTGGGATGAGTACTATTGGACCCTGAAAGTATATTAGATATCTATATCACATGGAAATTACTTGTTTTTAGGAACCCTCAAAACTCTAATTGTTGTCGTTGAAACATAACATAACATAAAGTGTTTAAAATATGCACATCTAGTGTTGGAAACTCTAGATGTGCATATTTTATTTGGTACCTATCCCACCGAATTCCTCTCTTTGCATCGATCATAGTAGTACCCCTCTCTCACATTTTTATTTTTTTTTCATGGACCCACCCACCCTCTCTGACGCCCTTATTTTTTTTTCATGGACCCATCCACCCTTCTTCAACACACTTGTTTGGTATCCCCCTCACTATATTCCTCTTTTCGCGTTGATCACAATGATACCACTTTCTCATAAGCCATTTCGTATGGATCACCAGCCCTCGTCTTTCCTTCTTATATCCCAAATGGCCAACACCTGCAACCAAGACTTAGACAATCGCATCACTTCCTTGGACAAGTTCGTGACCAACCTCAACAATGCAATGAAAGAAGCTACTTCAAAAATCGCTACCATAAATCATCGACTCAATAAACTGGATGACCGGATCACTAAATTGGATGACCTCTCGGACCATATGAACTCCCTGATCGAATAGTTGCATCAATCTAAGGGTCCTCTCTCCTCTAAACAACCTTCACAACAAGAGAGTGTTGACTCATACCATTCCATGGCCTTTCGTTCTAACCCTCTTACTCATGACCTGTGTCTTCCTAAAGTTGAGGTGAATAAATTTGATGGCTCAGGCCCCACAGGTCGGGTCACTCAAATGGAACATTATTTCTCATTGCATGGAATCATTGATGAGTTGATCAAAATTCGTGTAGGTGCCCCTTATTTAGATCCAAAATGGTAGCAATGGTGGGAACGACATAAAATTCACACCGAGGGTATATTGCTTGGACCCAATTTGTTGCAAACCTTTATGAACACTTTGACATAGACACTCATCATTTGGGTCATTTGACCAAGCTTAAACAGTCTGGTTCAATTGAAGACTACATCACTACTTTTGAGTAATTGTCTTTCTGAACTAAAGGAATGTCAGACACTTTCTTCTATGAATGATTTATTAGTGGCCTCAAGGTCAATGACATCCAAGCTCATATCCTAATGGATTTCCCCCATAACTAGATTGAAGCCACTCACAAAGCCAAGGAAGCACAATAGGTAGGCACTTCTCAAATAAAAAAGCCATAATTTATTCCACATTCTCGTCCCATTATTATAGATCCTCCTTCCCCTCCTCTTAAGGGTTGTAAATTAACTCGAGTGGAAATGGTTGAACACTAACTCAAGGGTCTTTTCTACAACTATGATGAAAAATGTTTTTCGAGGCACAAATGCAAGGAGAAAAATCTTTTTTATGGCCATTTTTAAGGAAATTTTTGAAGATGAAGATGATGTTTCCCCTCAAGAAGTGTTTCCCCATGTCGATCATATTATCCTTCCCTATGATCCACCTAAGGTATAACCTCTCATCTATCTGCATTCTCTCATCAACATCTTCTCTCCCCAAAACCTTAAGTTAATTGGCTATATGAAGCATCAGAAAGTCTCTCTCATCATCAATAATGCAACACCCATAATTTTATTCATCACCTGATCACTCAAGAGACCCTTTGCTATATCCATGCAGTTAATAAATTTAAAATCATGATTGCTAATTCTGGTTCCATGAAATGTAGAGTCGTTATGAAAATCATGTGTGCGTGCAAATTGGTGATTACAATTTGAAATCTAACATGTTTTCTATTGACATGGATGTTGTGACCTTATTCTAGGCATTGACTAGTTACACACACTAGGTCCCATCACCATGGACTTCAAGGAATTATACATGATCTTCCAACATAATGGACATTGATACAAGTTCCAAGGCATCACAATCGGTTCCCCCAAGATCATTAGTTCCCACCAAATGGAAAAACTTCTCAAAAAGAGTCATTCTAGCAACAGTTCCATGTCATTCAAGTGGTTGCGACTCCCTTCCCCATTGTTCATCCTGACATGAAACCCATCCTCTCCAAACACCAATCCATTTTTTACAACCCCTAAGGAATCCCACCCTCTCTTGGTCCCCATGATCATTCCATTCCACTATCCATGGTAGTATTCCTCCCAATGTTCGCCCTTATCGTCACCCATTTGCTCAGAAAAATGAAATTAAGAATTTTTTTAAGAATTCTTAGTTATGGGTGTCCTCCACCCTATCACAAGCACTCATTACTCTCCATTGGTCATGGTACTCAAGAAATAAGGTACTTGGTGCATGTGTTTTGATTTTTTATCCCTCAACAAAATTACTATCAATGACAAATTTTTTATTCCCATCATTGATGACCTTTTGAATGACTTGAATGGTGCTCAATTCTTTACCAAACTTGATATGTGTTCTTGATACCACCAGATACATATGAAGGAGGTCAAAATTACCAAGACTTCCTTTCATACTCATGAAGTCCATTATGAGTTCTTAGTCATTCCCTTCGGCCTGCATAATGCACGCTCCACTTTACAAATCCTCATGAATCATGTCTTCCACCCCATCCTCTATCATTTGGTACTGGTCTTATTTGATGATATTCTCATTTACAGTAAAACTTGGAAAGCCCATCTTACCCATGTGGATCAAGTCTTACACTTACTTTCTTAGTGTCAACCCTTTCTCAAACAGTCTAAATGTACCTTTGTCACCTCTAAAGTCGAATACCTGAACCATAATGTTGGTAAGCATGGTGTCCGTGCGGATCCTAAGAAAATCGAAGCTATGAAGGATTGGCCCCATCCCAAAACTCTTAAAAAAATTCGAGGTTTCCTTGGTTTGGCTGGATATTATAGAATTTTTTTTCATAATTATGGACAAATTGCATCCCCGCTCACTTCCCTCCTTAAGAATAATGCTTTAAGTTGGAATGAGGGAATTGATCAATCTTTCCAAGATTTGAAATATGCTATGTGTACACTCCAGTTTTGGCACTTCCCGACTTCACAAAGACTTTTATTTTGGAGTGTGGCACCTCTGGGAAATGCATTGGGGCAGTTCTCATGCAAGAATGAAAACCATTGGCCTTCACTAGTAAACAAATTTCTAAGACAAACTTGGGAAATCCACCTATGAAAAGGAAATATTGTCTATTTTACATGTGGTGGATATCTGACATCCTTACTTACTAGGGTAATGCTTCCAAATTAAAATTGATCGTCATAGCCTCAAGAATTTTTTGGAACAAAGGATTTCATCCCTTGAGAAACATAAGTGGTTAACCAAAATGTTCATCTATGATTATGAGATCATTTATAAGAAGGGAAAAGAGAATGTGGTTGTTGATGCTATTTCCAAGAAATATGAAGATGAAGGGTCCCTCTTTTCACTCTCCTTGATTGTAGTCGATGGGTTAAAGGTAGTTTGCCAAGAATGGTTCCAAGATCCCAAAATTTCTTTCTTGATCCAACAATTGCAACAATACCCCAACACATATATGGGATACACATGGAAAATTGAGAAGATTCTCTACAAAGGTCGTATGTATTTCAGCAAACAATTCCATTTTAAATCCATTGTGCTCTCTAAACTTCATGCTTCACTGACAACAGGGATTTTTGGCTTTCACAAAACATATGAATGGATCAAACATTCTATTTTTGGGAAGGTATGAAGTAGTACATTCTCACTTTTGTGGCCGAATGTGATACTTTCCAACACAACAAGGGAGAAAAAAATAAAACTACATGCACACTACAACCTATCCATATTCCACCTACTATATAGACTAATATCTCTATGTACTTCATTGTCGGATTACCTAAATCTGGAAATAAATCATTCATCATGGTTTTGGTTGATCATCTTTCCAAATATGCTCATTTATGTTCCCTCCAACACCCATTTACAACTTCCATGGTGGCTTAAGTTTTCATGGACAATATCTTCAAATTCCATGGAATTCCCCCATCTATTGTCTTAGACTATGATCCAACTTTCACTAGAAATTTTTGGCAAGAATTGTTTAGGCTTCAAGACACCCAATTGCATCTCAACATTGCTTATCATCCCTAGAATGATGGTCAAATTGAAGTCGTCAACAAGTTTTTGGAATTATATTTGCATTGCTTTATGTCCAAATGACAATATCCTTGGGTTCAATGGTTACCACTAGTTGAACGGTGCTACAATACATCTTACCATGGTGATACTTCCATGCTTTCCTTTGAGTTAATCTATGGTTAAAATACACCCTCTGTATTATCTTACTTACCCAATGTTTCCAATATTGAGGAGATGGACATAACCCTTATCGTTTGAGCTAGCATTCTATACACCTTCAAAGACAATTTGGTTGTGGCTCAGAATCCCATGAAGCAACAAGATGATCAGTTTCATTATGAACGTCATTTTGCTGAAGGGGATCAAGTGTTTCTTCATATCCAACCATATAATCAAACTTCTCTCAAAGCATATCACTTCCAAAAACTTGCTCCAAATTTGTATGGCCTTTATAAAATCCTTAAGCATGTACGGCCCGTGGATTACAAATTAGCCCTTCCCGATCACTCTAATCTCCATCTAGTTTTTAATGTTTCTTTCTTAAATAACGTGACTAGAACCAAGTGTCAAATTCAAACTAGTCTCTTGGAATTGGAAGAATAAGGTTCCATTTGGTTGTATCCATAAGTAGTCTTGGCCCAACACAAGCATCGTCTTCGTTAGCGCACGATTCGAGAAGTCTTAGTACAGTGGAAGGATACACAACTTGAGGATGCCACATGGGATCCAGTCACCATTCTACAATAGTTTCCACATCTATATCCTTGAGAATGAGGCTATTCTTTAAGGAGGGCATGTTAAGGTCCTAACCTCTCTAACCCCTAAAGTAGATAGAATAATATGTGTTGTTATGTAATAAAGACCATCATTAGTAAATAAGGCCTATGTAATAATGTGAACATGTATAATGTAATAAGACTTACTAGAAGGTTATGCCTCTAGAATTATCTTAAGAATATAGAAATAGTATATATAGGGGTAGAAAGCATGGAAAATCTTGTCTTGTGAAATCATTTCTACTTGAGCTATGCTCTCTTGGAGGTTGTCCCCTCGAAGAGGAAACTGGAATTTTCTCTCAAGATAATAAAGGTATCATCATTTGCATCTATATTGTCATTGTGCTTATTGTTTTGTGTCTTTCTGTTAACTATTTTTGCTAATAATTCAACTATTTCTCTGCATAATTCCTTATGTTACCTTATAGAAGTGGAATATTTTTTTATGAAATTTTTTAGGTTTTTTAATACGTCCAATTTATTAGTGTTTACTTGCACATATTGATTATTACTTATTACTTCATTGCAATTCAATTGTGCTTAGTTGCATGTATTGATTATCGCCCAATATTTGATTGTTGCATGTGGGATGGTTTCACTTAATGTTGCATGCAATGTTATGGGCCATGTAATTGATTGTGCATTGGTTATTTTTGTGTTGGTTCATGCATGCATATTCTTTGTGTTAATTGTTAATGTACTCTTGTTCTTGCACTATCTATTGGGTGCAATTGTTTGCTTGAGATGATATCATCACTTATTGTAATGCACTTGAACATTGCACATAATGTTATTTTGCATCCACCATCCATTTCTATATTGTTTAACAAGTGTTGCATGGTAGTGTTGTCCGTAGCAAATTGGAATGGGAATAAATGCACTGTTATGGCGGGACCGAAGGAGAAATAGAAGTCTGAAACAACATAGAAACACGGGAAGCATCTTGAAGTACATGTGGTATCCATGTAGAGGATGAATCGTGTTGGTGTGTCACATGCCAGCCATAAGACATTGGGTTAGTAGATGACCCCCAAAGAACCTTATGAATTAGTTAATCATAATATTATATTAATATGTGGTTAATATGTGAATGAGGCAATTTTTTCCTGGGGTGTGTATAGTTCAAATATGGGACTTAGAAAATTTCTTGACATCCCATAAATCACACACATTAAACACTCAAATATAATAAACACAATTTCCTGACATCCAACATAGTTGAAGAAAAAAAAATTAGCATTCTGAAAGCAGCCCACAAGGCACTATCGAAATTGTTCCCGGATTAGTTTTCTTTGAAATTTATCAAAACTTAATAATGTCTGTTACATATTTCTAGAAATTTAAATGTGTTTGTCATATATATTGGGATTGGGGCTCCCATAGACCATAAAAGAAATAAGTACAAGAAATAGGACTGTAGAAAGAAGAAGTGCGCGACGGTATAGAGGAAGACCTGAAAAGAAGAAATTGGAAGTTATGAGTGTTTGGTTAGAGATTTCTATTTAAAGAGGTAGAATAATTGGATTGATAAAGAAAAAAAGATGTGATCAGTATAGACTTACTATGAAGATGATGCCTTTTTTGTTCTCGTTGATGACCACTGGAATCATGTGAACCGGTTGTTTCACTTTGTTGGTGAGCTTGTCCATTCTCCTTTGGATCCATTCTTCAATGTAGCTTCTCATGGGGGCCACGTTGATTTCATCCCAGATTTCTATGTCGAAAAGCTCGTTTTCTAATTTCCTTAGATCCATAGAAATACTATGCAGAGCATGTTCAATTTCTTCATTGTGTGCCGAATAGTCCACTAGCCAGTTCTCGACATCATCTTCACCATATTCAAGGATGTCGTAAAACTTTTCTAAAGACAACCCCTTTAAAATATCAAGTTGTTCATCGAAGGCTTTCTTGGTTAAGGACACGGATTTGAGGATTAATTTTGGGTATTGAACCTCGTTGGTACTTCCGACTAATTCTATTTGGGTCGGGTTTCTGAATAATTATGCTTTCTCTAATATGTCTTGTTCACATGATTCGAAAATGAGCTGCAGGGTCTTAACTTTCTCTTTCCAACATGATTTTAATTGTTTGATCCGGTTTGGGGAGGGGAGATCCTCTTGTCTTCTTTTCATATCCAAGTTGTTGATGACATGGTTGGAAAAAGGGATCACCATCTATAGATAGAAACGTTCTTCATTTTTTAAATTCGTCTGCAAATGTTCGTGCAAATCATTTTCCCTCGTTTGAAAGGAAGCTATATTTTGTGATGTTTCCCAGTCTTCAGTAATTAGCTGCATTATTTTCTTGATATTATTCTCTACATAGCCTCTACAGGATGTGAGGAGGTTGGAGGATCCTTTTAACTTGGTTGCAGGGGTGGCAGGCACGATTTTTTCCAAAGGACTCGAAAACACTGGGGTAGGAATCAAAGCCTCCTCCAATTCCTTGATTCGGCCGTTCAGTCTGACATTATCCACTTAAATTCCTCCAATGGAATCATCAAGAGCATCTGCGGTTTCACGGTGAAATCGAGAGATTTGGGAGGACTGGATTTTCCTAAAGTTAATCTCTGAATGAGATTTCTCTTTCTTATTTGTTACATCTCTCTTTTCAATAATTAAATTTTTAGATTGGTTGTCAAAAACAACACTCTAGAATACGAAGGATTCATCTTCGTCAAAAATGTCAATCTCAACTATTTCCATTGTGGAACTATGGTGCATCACATCTACAGGAGGATCAAATTTGCGGAAAATGGCATCAAAAAAAGTTTCAAGTTGCATGTCCTCACTTTCAGTTTCGGGCTCTTCCGCCTGCTCTACAATGTTTTTTCTCTTCTTCGTCATAGGAAGCTTGTGATAACTATCAATTTTTTCGCGAGGAGGGTTCTTATCTCCTCCTCCGTTTCAATATTTCTAGGCTGATTTCTAACTGGGGTGGTTCGTTGAAGCAATGCTCCATGATGTCTTGCTCTTGGGAGTGTTGGTCGAGGACTGGACACTCTTCTCACCGAAGCCTTTTCCTTGTTGTATGTACAATTCAGTTGCGCTTTGTAATGTCTCTACGTCGCCATCGTCAAAAGCATGAGTGTTGTCATCACTGTCTTTGTCTTTGTTCAGGTTTCTATGGATAAAAGAGCTGCTAAAGCCAACTGATAATAAATGTTCTTGAAAAATCCCATTAGGGTCGAACCCTCTTAGCATTTCAACATATTTTAGGTTCAAGTTCTTGAAATGTCCTACGAATTCGTCAATCTTGTTGACGTTTCTGAACACGAAGTCCCCTACTTTCCAGGGCAGAGGAATGAACTATTTTTTTCTCTTTCAATGGAAAAAATGCAACCAGTAGTTGTATTTCCTTGTTATTTCTGTAACGAACATATTGTTTGTGATGTGACATGGAAGGAATGCATGATTTTCCTTGGAGCCAAAGATCATTATTACAATGTAATTTTTCTTTCGTTCAAGTGTCCCCTTCCTGTCCAAAAACTTGGTTTCTTGGCCAGACATCCGAGGAGCATCCTTTCCTAACAAAAAATCTTTGAAAACCTAGACAAAGTCATTAGAAACCTTATAAAAACAATGGGAAGCCTTGTGCCTCCACAAGGCCTGGTACCAGAATGTTATTGGGTCGAATTCATAGTTTATTTTCTTGGATAGAGACAGTTTTGGAAACAGACAACAATGTGTTATTGTGAAAATCAAGTAGGATGGAATATAAAATTTATTCTCTTCTTTGAATCGTGACAATTGGGAACAGATTTCAATGGAAATTAGCTTCCCCCAATCAAAAATGAATTGTTCCTTGATTGTGAAGTACAAAATATAAAGAACTATGCGGGAAATGCTTGTCATGGATTCCTGTCTTGTTATTCTTGTAAACAGCCAAGGAACTTCCCAGAATGTATTTCTAAAGGAACTAAACTGCAACTTTGTCATATCTTCAGGAAATGGTGTCGGGTCTTTGAGGAACTCGGGTAAGAGGTCCAATTCGTTATCATGTTTTCTAGGAATTGCTTGCAGTCTTATCCTCTGAAGGTCAATGTTGGCTCTGACAATATTAACATCCTACGGAAGACCTGAGGTGACAAAGAAACAAGAGAATGGTCACACAGTGGAATAATTATTTGGATTGAAATATATTTTTTGGCGCACCAAGAGACCACCTCCTTACAATCGAAAACCTGAGGGACGTAGCCTGCATGAGTGATTCCAGAGGTCCAAATCATTTTTTTATGGGCGGAACAAGATGAATAGTAAGAGTATGCCATGGACCACTGGAAGTTATGGTCTTCACGTCCAAAGATATTCACTATATCTCCACATAACTATTGTCATGTTGCTTCCATAAGTTTACGAGAACGTTCGTTTTCTCTAGACAATGTTTGAAATGAAGAGTTGGAAGGGATAATATAACCCTGTGAAAATCTTGGTCCAATGCATGTGAATGGGAGATCTCCTTGAGCCTTTCGCTCATTAATGACAATCTCGACGACTGTTGCATGATGTGTTGTTAGCATTAAAGACTAGTAATTTTACCTAGAAGTGTGAAGATGGCAGGTACGACAAAGAGCAATTGAGGATTGGATATTTCATGAATGGGCCAACGTGATGACCCATGTTTGAGATGAACATTCAGAAGGGATAATATAACTCTCTGCAGATCTTGGTTTAATGCGTATTAATGGGAGATCTCCTTGATCGTTTTGCTCATTAATGACAATGTTGACAGTTCCTGCATGATGAGTTGTTACCATGAAAGGTTACTAATTGCATACTAAGAAACAAGTACGAAGGTCGCGGGGACGGGAAAGAGAAATTAAGGAGTTTCTAATTATTGAAAGTGGTCAGGTGGGCTTCAAAATAGGGTTACAAGGTACAACCGTTAGAGGTGAGGGCCCGAGGGTCAAATTGTATGTCTCGAAACTTTTTGAGTGAAAAACGCATAACATGGAAGAGGGCATGATGGGACGGTCTAGAGGTCAATTTGTATATCGTGGAACTCCAGGTATTGTTTGCAGGCCACAAAAAAATGGAAGTGCAATCGCTATACCACCTATCCGAGAACGTGCAATCGAAAAAATGGCTTATATATGGAATAGGGAAACGACTGGTCGAACTTGTTTTTTCTAATATTGAAATTTGTAATAGATATCCCATTACCTGGAAAGATATTTTCTACATGTCTTTGGGAAAGTATTGTGGATATAGTCAATGTGACTGTCTCGTCGAGCCTTTTTCTTTTTAATGATGGTCTGTACGGTTATTGCATGATGAATTGTTAGCATTAAACCTTGGTCTTTGAATACTTTGAAAGAAGTGTGAAGGTGGTGGGCACAGTAAACAATGACTAAGAATTGGAAATTTCGTGAACCCACCAACCCGAGGATCCGCGAAAGAGATTCCATGAAATGGGAAAGTATGGAAAGCGGTCGGACGAGCTTCAAACTAGCATGACAATGGTTCCCCAGGAAACGTGACTTCCTGAGGTTCAAAGTGTATGTCTCAGAACTTTTGAGTGCAAAATGTGTACCACATAAGAGGGGATGATATGGGAGTCCGACGGTCAATTTGTATATGGAAGAAGTGTGGGAGATCTCCTCAAGCCTTTTGCTCATTAATGACATGTTTAAGGTTCATGCATGATGAAGTGTTAGCATTAAAGTTTTCCAATTGTATATCTAGAAATAAGTACGAAGGTGGCGAGAAAAGGGAACAAAAATTAAGGAATGGCTAATTATCGAAAGTGGTTGGTCGGGCTTCAAAATAGGGCTACAAGATACAACCGATAGAAGTGTGGGCCAAGGGTAAAATTGTATCTCTCGGAATTGCTGACCGCAGAACGTGTAACACAGAAGAGGACATGATGGTGCATTCTTGCAGACAAATTGTATATCGTAGAACTATGGGTACTGTTTGCTAGTCTCGGAACATTGGAAACACAATCCTGAACCTGCTAGTCTGGGAACCCGCAATTGAAAAAGTGTCTAAGTATGGAACAGGGAAACGGTAGGCCAAAATCGATACATAGTTGTTGCAGCATGTGAAACCATGGAAATGTACCACGTCATGAACATACAACCAGCTTTCGACTAAGTATTGAAAGGAACGGTGGACAGTTGGGCTCGTGATGGGGCATTCTAGCAGACAAATTGTATATCGCGAAACTCTGGGTACTGTTTGTAAGTCGCAGAAGATTCGAAACACAATTTGAGCCCATCAGTATGAGAAACCGCAATCAAAAAACTGTCTAAGTATGGAATAGGGAAATGGTGGCCCAGACTTGTTTTCAATAATATATTGAAATTTGTAATAGCTTTCCCATTGCCTGCCAAGATCTTCTCTGCATGTTTCTAGACAAGTTGTGTATGGATTGTCAGTGTGACTATCTCCTTGAGGATTTTTATTATTAATGACGATCTTTACAGTGGTTTCATGATGAATTCTTAGCATTAAACCTTTGTTGTTTCATATTTGGAAAGAAGTACAAAGATGGTCGGCACTGGAAACAGTGACTAGGAAATGGAGATTTCGTGAACCTGCCAACCCAAGGATCCAAAATAGGGTGACAAGGTTTCCCCAGAAGACGTGAGGCCCCGATGGTCAAATTGTATCGTTCATGATATTTGAATGCATAATGTGTAACATGGAAGAGGGGATGATGTGGGATTCCAATAGTCAGTTTGTATATTGCAGAGGTCTAGGTATTGTTTGTAGGTCACGGAAAAATGGAATTTAATCTAGAGGTCAGAATAATTAATATGCATTGGGAAAGGCACGATTGTGGCAGGCATGGAAGGGAGCCATAAATGGTTTGAAATTTTTTATGAAACCAGGTAAAGTGAATCTTGCGAGTTAGAGGATCCCGGGGTGGAATTGTAGATCACAATTTTTTTGGGGTGCAAGATGTATATCATGGAACAAAGGGAAAATTTTGGTTAAGTATAGAAAGGAAGGACGGTCATTCCGAGTACTGTAAATGGCGTTTTAATGTGTGTTAATGGAAGATGTCCTCGAGTTTTTTTGCTTGTTAATGCCAATTGTTTCATACCAGTCTGTTCGGTTGTCACTAGTAAAACCATAATTAATTTTCATTGGGAAGGGCGTGAAGGTAGTGGGGATGGAAGGCAGCAACAGATGCTTTGAGACTATTATGAACCCTGGTAGAGTGAAGCTTGCAAGTTCAAGGAGTCTGCAGTGGAATTGTAGATCACAAAATTTTTGAGTGAAAGATGTATATCACGTAACAAGCATCAGCAGAGTTCGAAAGTGCCAGCCCCGACAACCACGAAGTATGGAAAGGAACAACGGTCGGTCAGACTCTTCATGTGAGGATATAGATGGAGATGAAGATCTGTCAACCCGCCAACACAGGAACCCGTGATCATAGAAAGGCGACTAAGTATATAACCAAAAAGGGATAATAGATGAGAAGAAGAAAAGGGAAAAAGGGCTAAGTATCTCACAAAAAAACATCTATTGTTCGTTTATTAATGTCAATATTTTCAAACCCCTGGTGAGTTCTCACTAGTAAAAGAATAAATTTTAGATCATGAAATTTTTTGGGTGCAAGATGTATAGGGACGAACAGGGGGCATAAGTGTTTGAAACCACAAACCCGAGACCTGGTGGTCAGATAATTAGCTAAGTATTGAAAGGGACCATATTCAATTGAGCTCATGGTGTGAAGATATAGATAAATATGAGCATCTGCCAATCCGTGAACTTGGGAAGCCGTGATCATAGAAATGCGACAATATTGGAAACACAATCCTGAGCCCACCAGTCTGGGAACTCGCAATTGAAAATGTGTCTAAGTATGGAACAGGGAAACGGTAGGCCGGACTCGATACACAGTTGGTGCATCATGTGCAACCATGGAAATGTACCACATCATGAACATACAACCAACTTGTGGCTAAGTATTGAAAGGAACGACGGAAGGTCGGGCTCGTGACAGGGCATTCTAGTGGAAAAATTGTATATCGCAGAACTTCGGGTACTGTTTGCAAGTCACGGAAGATTCAAAATACAATTTTGAGCCCATCAGTTCGAGAACCCGCAATCGAAAAAGTGTCTAAGTATGGAATAGGGAAACGGTGGCCTAGACTTGTTTTCGCTAATATATTGAAATTTGTAATAACTTTCCCATTGTTTGGAAAGATCTTCTCTGCATGTTTCTGGACAAGTTGTGTGGGATTGTTACTGTGACTGTCTCCTCAAGGCTTTTTCTTATTAATGACGATATTTACGGTTGTTTCATGATGAAGTCTTAGCATTAAACCTTTTTTGTTTCATATTTGGAAAGAAGTACGAAGATGGTCGGCAAAGGAAACAATGACTAGGAATTGGAGATTTCGTGAACCCACTAACCCGAGGATCCAAAGTAGGGTGACAACTGACAAGGTTTCCCCAGAAGATGTGAGGCCTCGAAGGTCAAATTGTATCGCTCAAAACATTTGAATGCATAATGTGTAACACGGAAGAGGGGACGATGTGGGAGTCCGACAGTCAATTTGTATATCGCGGAGGTCCGGGTATTGTTTGTAGGTCATGGAACAATGGAAGTTAATACAGAGGTCAGAATAATTAATGTGCATTGGGAAAGGCGTGATTATGGTCGGGATGGAAGGGAGCCATAAATGGTTTGAAACTTTTTATGAACCCTGGTAAAGTGAAGCTTGCGAGTTGGAGGATCCCATGGTGGAATTATAGATCACAGAATTTTTTGGGTGCAATATGTATATCATGGAATAGGTGGAAAAATTGGCTAAGTATAGAAATGAACGACGTTCATTCCGAGTACTGTAAATGGCAGTTTAATGTGTGTTAATGGGATATGTTATCGAGGTTTTTTGCTTGTTAATGCCAATTTTTCCGTACCAGACTGTTCAATTGTCACTAGTAAAACCATAATTGATGTGATTTGGGAAGGGTGCAAATGTAGTGGGGATGCAAGTCAGCGACAGATGCTTCGAAACTGTTGTGAAACCTAGTAGATTGAATCTTGCAAGTTTGAGGAGTCTGTGGTGGAATTTTAGATCATAGAAGTTTTGAGTGCAATATGTATACCACAGAACAAGCAACAACAGAGTTCGAAAGCGCCATCCCCGACAACCGCGAAGTATGGAAAGGAACGGTGGTTGGTCAAACCCGTCATGTGAGGATATAGATGGATATGAAGATCTATCAGCCCGCCAACCTGGGAACCCACGATCATAGAAAAGAGACTAATTATATAACCAAAAAGGGATAATAGACGGGAAGAAGAAAAGGGAAAAAGGGCTAAGTATCTCACAGAACAACATCTATTGTTCGTTTATTAATGTCAATCTTTTCGAACCCTTGGTGAGTTCTCACTAGTAAAAGCATAAATTGCAGATCACATAATGATTTGGGTGCAAGATGTATATGACGAAACAGGGGGCATAAGTGTTTGATATCGCAAACCTGGGACCCAGTGGTCACATAATTGGCTAAGTATTGAAAGGGACCGCAGTCGATCGGGCTCATGGTGTGAAGATATAGATAAAGATGAGCATCTGCCAATCCACAAACCCGGGAAGCCGTGATCATAGAAATGTGACTAAATATAGAACCACAAAAGAATAATAGAGGGGAAGAAAACAAGGAAAATTTAAAGAGAATTTGTTTATATTTATTCCAATAGTATTTGTATTAATATATATTAATAGATCATTTCTGGTCCAAATGTAAAGCATCTTCCAATTTGCAGGGTGTTTTTTTGGTTCGCAAATTTCGTTGAAACCCATAAGCAATGGGAAGAAATAAATAAATAAATAATATATATATATATATATACATATGACGCAATATTTTTTATATGCACGAATATTATCAAATAGAAGAAGCTGTAATATATGCAGAATATTGAACAAGAACATAACATCAACACCTAAGTTGCCTTGTTGAAATAGAGTCATTAATTCATTCTATTTATGGGACCCCGAAGAATGAAAGCAGGATGGGTCCTCCCATTTATTTCTTACATATAGGGTGGGCGCCACATAAGTATGACCATCACAAATTATTCTTCCATGTAAAATGTAAGGAGAGAATAGAGTAGCTTTTATTTAAATCGAAGTGTTGGGCAGCAGAAAGAAAATCTTTTCATGCATGTTTAACCACATACAAAATAAAAGTACAAAATAAAATAAAAAACAATATCAGACATTAGAAAACACCATATAAAAACCTCAAATATTCTATATTCAGATAAACTGGGTTACAAAATACCACTGAGATTATTTCCCAAAATAGTTGTTTTGAAATAGTTCAACATATATTCTCTGAAATTTAAATGCATTTGCCATAATGATTGTGATTGGGGATGCCACGGACAAAAAAAACAAATATGTACAATAATCAATCTTGTAGACAGTATTTTACAGATTTCAACTTGATTATAAAATGCTTGCTTGGCAAAAAACAACCAGTTGAATATCAATTCCAAGTCTTGGACTTCATTGGTGATGCCAGCTAGATCTATCCCAGCTTCTTGAATAGCTTGTCTCTTCTAGATATGGCCTCCCTGCATTAGTTGTTTATTCAACATTCCATACTTTGCTAAGTGTTAATTTCCCTCTATCGTCAAAAACTTGGGGTTTAAGGTGCCTTCCTTGTGATGTTCTTGGTCATTGACATCTGAGACAATTTAGAGATGTGATTCATGCCCAATTCAAAGATGATGGAATGGTTTTATGTGACGTCAGATTTGGGGGGAAAAAATCTTGTTAGCCAACAAAAGATGAGACAAAAAAAATTCAAGTATGTTATGACCGCTATTCTCCCTTTATTCAATCATTTGTTTGGTTGAAAGGCCTGCCTAAAGATTTGTCTGTTGAATTTATTTGTTTTATTGTTGTAAATTGGAAGGGACGTCCAAGTCACCTACAAAATGATCCGTTGTTGAAGTATATAGCTTCTTCTAGCAACACAGATCTGGAAAGTCTATCAAATGTTGTAGATCACATCCTAATATAACTTTTGTCATAGGGGTGGCAGACATTGCATCTCACAAAATGGTCTAGAATATTCAGAAGTGACGCCAAATATTAATCCATGCCCGAATATACTCAAAAGGTAATTATAAATCGGGATCCTCACGAAGGTGAGAAACTGTATGCATGTTTGAATCAACTTTCTAAAATTACAGAACCTTTTATAACAAAGTTGTAACAGACTTGAAAGACAACCAACTTCTATGTGAAATATTGTTGAGCGACCTGTATATGTAGTAACATACTCGACATACAATTAAATTTTTATCACTACTGATACTAATGTCAAGTGTAACAAGTCGTGACGCCAAGCTCCAAGTAGTTTCAGTTTCAGGCATCCACACTGGCAGTGACTCCAGGCTCCAGATAGCTTCGGCTTCGGACATTGACACTGGAAGTGGAAATGGTAACAATTCCATTGACTGTAGTATAGTAATGTAGTGAACAAGTAGGTTTTTCATTGTCAAATCACTTAGACTACAGGATTGTCAAACCTGCAAAGAGCATTGACTTTAGTGTTGCTTTGTCATGACAATTACAATGTTGTTGTGAGTCTAGAAATATTTGGAGGTTGAGTGTCTTGTGTGATAATGAACTTGACATTAGGTACATTTCATACATCTATTATCTAGGATGTGGGAAAAATTCTCCATCATTTCGTCCCTTTGTCGCGTGAGAGCTTGCTCAACCAACAGACTGATAGGATCGTCTGCTCCATCGTTTTTATTTTCTTCCACCATAGAGGGTTTCTTGGGTGTGAGAGAGAAATTGTCTTCAAGAGAGACAAAATCGAGACCCAAATTTAAATACTCGGACCTCGTCGGGGACATGCACTGAAAAAATGATCAAGAATAGCCTCCTCTGATACCACTAATCTGGATTATTTCCGGCACGAAATGAGATCGGAGATATAATAAGTAAATGCACAGAGATATCGTAGATATTCAATAATATAACAAAAATGTATCAAAGATGCAACCATAAACATAGATATACAGTAATACATGATTTCTAATAATGAAAGAAATGTACAGAGACTGTAAAAATACAGAGTGAAAGACTCGCTAGAATGGTGGCATCTTATCTCTGAGAAGAGATGTGATGGCTACTCGCATTCGCAAGAAGATGATTACAATGAGGTTATGAATGTATTTTTACAATAAACAGGAATGTCAAAAACCCTAGACATCCAAAAACCTAACCCTAGGAGATGAAGCACCAAAAGTCGTGTGGGCCCCGTTTGGGTAAGTTAGAACATCAACTTCTCGGGGTTGTAACTTTTGCATACGATATATTTTTTAGGGATATGATAGCTCGTTGGAAAGGTATCACCAATAAGATTCATTTTAGGGGCTCAATCATGCCTTTGAATATCATTGAGAACCTCAATATCGAAAAACCTTCATTTGGGCCCTCAAAATGGCCCTGGAAGTTAAAAACTGCTAAAAATAGTAAATTGTCAAATTTGCCATAAAACTGTTTTGATCCAGCTGGAAAAGGTGGGTGGCCACCGATATCCACCTGGATCAATCCCCCCTCCTTAGGAAGAAATTATATCCATTGCATAGAGTTCCTGGAGGAGATGAAAAAGTGTTTACTAAATTTGCATCTTGGTGAGTTGCTTGCCTTGTTGAAGATGTCGCACTGCTCAGTTTGTGGAAGTCTGTCACGAACCTGTTGAGGCTGAGGTTGTTCAACAAGTCCAGATACATGAGAGGACGGTGTGTAGAAGGAATATTTGCACTTTGCTGCAACCTTTTAGACCTACTTCTGTTGGATAAAAGGTGTTTGGAGCGAAGCTGTAGTGGTTGCAGTGTCCTTTTGTTTCCCTTTTGAACAGATTGTGAAGAAGCTGAATTTTGCAGTATGAGATACTACCTTGACGCACTTTTTAGGTGGAACAGTAGTCGGAACTACCTCTGGTATTCTGTAGAGATGACCCCCTAGAGAAACAATGACATTGCGGGGTCGAGACTCATAAACAACATGGCGCTTCCACATATATGGTTGGCCCAAGAGAACATATACATCTAGTGGGGAAACATCACATAATACCTCATCCTTGAAGGGTTGGATTCTATATGAAAATCGACATTGCTAGCTGACATGAGGATCTCGACCATGGCGAAGCCACCCAATGTTGTATGGCTACGGGTGTGGTGTTGTCGATAGTCCAACCTATTTGATGACCTCTACTAAGACGAGGTTCTTATGGCTTCTGCTATCAACAATAAAATGCAGCGGGGTCCCCTTCACCCACATATGTGAATGAAAAAAGGTGTTCCCCCTCTTCAGGATCTGTTAGTTCTTCTGGATGAATTGTTGCGGTCATGAAAATAACAGTGGGGTTTGCATCAATGATCTATCCTTTACCAATATTTTTAGAATCAGATTCTGAAGCAGGGTTCGGTTCCTTGTCTTTGATCTCGGCCACCAATGACTATTTTGAGCGAAATTCATTAGTATTTTGCTAGAGGATTTTGTGGAAATCACACCATTTTTTAGTGTCCTTCTTTCTCTTCCCGTGACCCTTCTTTTCATGTGGCTTGGACTGGTTTTCAGGAGACTGTCTGCTATAGTCATCTTTGTCATAGTTTGGTTATTGCAGACTTGCAGACCCAAACTCTCATTTATTCTGGTGCTTAAATTTTTGCTTGATTTTAACAGCATATCGATAAGTAGCATCGAGTGATGAGATGTACAGAAAATCCATTTCAGTTTGGATGTATCTGTGTAGATCCCCACAATATTTTAGAACCAAATTTCATTCAGAGTATTTGATACCTATCTTAGTGCACAAGGTATGGAAGGTATTGGTGAATTCTAGAACTTCTTGGCCCCTCTCTTTCCGCAATGTGCTCCATCTCATGTACTGGTCCTCATAGTTTCCAATAAGGTAATATTGTTCCTTTACTCCATCCACAAAAAAATCCCAAGTGGGCTCGGCCCCATATATTCCAGACTCCTCTGTGGAAATTTTCTCCCAGTAAGTTTCCCACCAATGTTTGACATGAGGGAGATATTTAAGGAGTGCGAAGGTGATATTTTCTTTGTTGGAAAAATAAGAACAGAGAAATAACCTTCGAGTAGAGTTAACAATTTTTCTAGGGCTTCTGAATCTATCTATCCTTCAAATATAGGAATATCAAAATTAACTTGTACCTTGAAAGGTGAGGTGCTTCCAAAGTGGTCGCTTGATGAATATGTTCCTATTGTTATCAACAGGCGTTGAAGGATGTGGGAAAAATTCTCCATCATTTCATCCCTCTATTGCGTGAAAGCTTGCTCAAGCAACAGACTAATAAGATCGTATGTTCCGTCATTTTTCTTTTCTTCCGCCATTGAGGGTTTCTTGTGTGTGTGAGAGTGATTGTCTTCAAGAGAGACAAGCTCGAGATCCAACTTGCTATACTCGGACCTTTTCGGGGACATGCACTGAAAAAACGATCAAGAACAACCTGCTCTGATACCACTGATCCAGATTATTTTCAGAACGAAATGAGATCGGAGATATAATAAATAAATGCACAGAGATATCGCAGATATTCAATAATATAATAGAAATGTATCAGATATGCAACCATAAACACAGATATACAGTAATACATGATTTCTATTAATGAAAGAAATGTACAGAGACTGTAAAAATACAGAGTGAAAGACTCGTTAGAATGGTGGCAGCTTATCTCTGAGAAGAGATGTGACGACTACTCCCATTCGCAAGAAGATGATTACAATGAGGCTCTGAAGGCCTTTATACAATAAACAAGAATGCCAAAAACCCTAGACATCCAAAAACCTAACCCTAGGAGATGAAGCACCAAAAGTCATGTGGGCCCCGTTTGGGTAAGTTAGTACATCAACTTCCCGAGGTCATAACTTTTGCATATGATCTCTGCTTTAGGCGTATGATAGCTCGTTGAAAAGGTATCATCAAGGAGATTCATTTTGGAGGCTCATTCATGCCTTTGGCTATCATTGAGAACCTCAATCTCAAAAAACCTTCATTTGTTCCCTCAAAATGGACCCGGAAGTTAAAAACTGTTAAAAATAGTAAATTGCCAAATCTGTCAGAAAACTATTTTGAGCCAGTCGAAAAAGGTGGGTGGCCACCGATATCCACCTGGATCAATCCTCCCTCCTTAGGAAGAAATGATATCCATTGCGTTGAGTTCCCGGGGGAGAGGAAAAAGCGTTTGTTGAATCTGCATCTTGGTGAGTTGCTTGCCTTGTTGGAGACGTCGCGCTGCTCAGTTTGTGGAAGTCTATCACAAACCTGTTGAGGTTGAGGTTGTTCAACAAGTCGGGCTACATGAGAGGACGGTGTGCAGAAGGAATATTTTCACTTTGTTGCAACCTTGTCGACATGCTTCTGTTGGATAGAAAGTGTTTGGGGCGAAGATGTAGTGGTTGTAGTGTCCTTTTGTTCCCCTTTTGAATAGATTGTGAAGAAGTTGAATTTTTCAGTATGAGATACTACCTTACGACACTTTTTAGGTGGAGAAGTAATCAGAAATACCTCTAGTATTATGTAGAGATGACCCTCGAGAGAAACAATGACACTGCGGGGTCAAGACTCATAAAAAGCATGGCGCTTCCACATATATGGTTGGCCCAAGAGAACATCACATACATCTAGTGGGGGAAAATCAAATAATACCTCATCCTTGAAGGGTTGGATGTTGTATGACAATCGACATTGCTGGCTAACACGAATATCTCAACCTTGGCAAAGCCACCCGATGTTGTATGGATACGGGTGTGGTGTTGTCGACAGTCCCAATTGTTTGATGACCTCTGCTGAGATGAGGTTCTTCTGGCTTCCACTATCAATAATAAAATGCAGTGGGGTCCCCTTCACCCACATCTATGAATGAAAAAGGTGCTCCCCCTCTTCAGGATCTATTAGTTCTTCTGGTTGAATTGTTGCGGTTGTGATAATAACAGTGGGGTCTGCGTCAACGATCTGTCCTTTACCAGTATTTTCAGAATCAGATTCTGAATAAGGGTTTGGCTCCTTGTCTTTGATCTCGGCCACCAATGACTGTTTTGAGAGACATTCATCAGTGTTGTGCCAGGGGCTTTTGTAGAAATCGCACCATTTTTCGGTGTCCTTCTTTGTCTTCTCGTGACCCTTCTTTTCATGTGGCTTGGACTAGTTTTTGGGAGACTATCTTCTATGGTCGTCTTTGTCATACTTTGGTTGTTGCAAACTTGCAGATCCGAACTCCCATTTATTCTAGTGCTTAAATTTTTGCTTGATTTTAATAGCATATTGATAAGAAGCACCGAGTGATGAGATGTCGAGAAAATCCATTTCAGTTTGGATGTATCTATGTAGAGCCCCACAGTATTTTAGAACCAAATGTCATTTGGAGTCTTTGATACCTAGCTTGGTGCGCAAGGTATGCAAGGTATTGGTGAAATACGGAACTACTTGGCCCCTCTCTTGACGTAGTGTGGTCCATCTCATGTACCGGTCCTCATAGTTGCCAACAGGGTAATACTGTTCCTTTACCACATCCACAAAAAGATCCCAAGTGGGCTTGGCCCCATATATTCTAGACTCCTCTGTGGAAATTTGCTCCCAGTAAGTTTCCCACCAATGTTTGACATGAGGGAGATATTTAAGGAGTGCGAAGGTGATCTTTTCTTTGTCGGAAAATTTGTGAACAGAGAAATAACTTTCTAGCAGAGTTAACCATTTTTCTAGGGCTTCTGCATATATGTCCTTCAAATACAGGAATATCAAAATTAACTTTTACCTTGAAAGACGAGGTGCTTCCAAAGTGGTCGCTTAATGAAGATGTGTCTGTTGCTATCGGCTGGCATAAAAGGATGTGGGAAAAATTCTCCATCATTTTGTCCCTCTGTCGCGTGAGAGCTTGCTCAAGTAACAGACTGATAGGATTGTCTGCTCCGTCATTTTTATTTTCTTTCTCCATTGAGGGTTTCTTGGGTGTGTGAGAGAGATTTTATTCAAGAGATACAAGCTCGAGACCCAACTTGCTATACTTGGACCTCATCGTGGACATGCACCGAAAAAACTATCAAGAATACCGTGCTCTGATACCACTGATTCAGATTATTTTTGGCACGAAATGAGATCGGAGATATAATAAATAAATGCACAGAGATATCGCAGATATTCAATAATATAAAAGAAAAGTATCAGAGATGCAACCATAAACATAGATATACAGTAATACATGATCTCTATTAATGAAAGAAATGTACAGAGACTGTAAAAATACAGAGTGAAAGACTCGCTATAATAGTGGCAGCTTATCTCTGAGAAGAGATGTGACAACGACTCACATTTGCAAGAAGATGATTACAATGAGGCTCTGAAGGCATTTTTACAATAAACAGGAATGCCAAAAACCCCAGACATCCAAAAACCTAACCCTAGGAGATGAATTGCCAAAAGTCATGTGAACCTCGTTTGGGTAAGTTAGTACATCAACTTCTCGGGCTCACAACGTTTTCATACAATCTCCATTTTAGGTGTATGATAGCTCGTTGGAAATGTTTCGTCAAAGAGATTCATTTTGGGGACTCAATCATGCCTTCGGATATCATTGCGAACCTAGATATCAAAGAACCTTCATTTGGGCCCTCAAAATGGCCCCGAAAGTTAAAAACTCCTAAAAATAGTAAATTGCCAAATTTGTCAGAAAACTGTTTTGAGCCAGTTGGAAAAGGTGGGTGGCCACCGATATCCACCTGGATCAATCCTCCCTCCTTAGGAAGAAATTGTCTCCATTGCGTTGAGTTCCTGGGGGAGAGGGAAAAGTGTTTGTTGAATATGCATCTTGGTGAGCTGCTTGCCTTGCTGGAGACGTCGCGTTGCTCAGTTTGTGGAAGTCTGTCATGAACCTATTGAGGATGAGGCTGAGGTTGTTCAACAAGTCAGGCCAAATGAGAGGATGGTGTGTAGAAGGAATATTTTCTCTTTGCTGCAACCTTGTCGACCTGCTTTTGTTGGATAAAAGGTGTTTGGGGCGAAGCTGTAGTGGTTGCAGTGTCCTTTTGTTCCCCTTTTGAACAAATTGTGAAGAAGCTGAATTTTGCAGTATGAGATACTACCTTGCAACACCTTTTTTGTGGAACAGTAGTCATAACTACCTCTGGTATTCTATCGAGATGACCCTCCAAAGAAACAATGACACTGCGGGGTCGAGACTCATAAACAACATGGCGCTTCCACATATATGGTTGGCCCAAGAGAACATCACAAACATCTAGTGGGGCAAAATCACATAATTACTCATCCTTCAAGGGTTGGATGTTGTATGAAAATCGACATTGTTGGCTAACACGAAGATCTCGACCTTGGCGAAGCCACCCGATGTTGTATGGTTGCGGGTATGGTGTTGTCGACAGTCCCACCTGTTTGATGACCTCTACTGAGATGAGGTTCTTCTAGCTTTCACTATCAACAATAAAATGCAGCGGGGTCCCATTCACCCACATATGTGAATGAAAAATGTGTGCCCCCTCTTCAAAATCTGTTAGTTCTTCAGGTTGAATTGTTGCAGTCGCGACAATAGGAGTGGGGTTTGCGTCAATGATATGTCCTTTACCAGTATTTTCATAATCAGATTATGAATCAGGGTTCGCCTCCTTGTCTTTGATCTCGGCCACCAATGATTGTTTTGATCGACATTCATTAGTGTTGTGCCATGGGCTTTTGTGGAAATCACACCATTTTTCGGTGTCCTTCTTTTTCTTCTCGTGACCCTTCTTTTCATGTGGATTGGACTGGTTTTCAGAAGACTGTCTGATGTGGCCGTCTTTGTCATACTTTGGTTGTTGCAGACTTGCAGACCTGAAATCCCGTTTATTCTGGTGCTTAAATTTTTTCTCGATTTTAACAGCATATCGATAAGCAACACCGAGTGATGACATGTCCAGAAAATCCATTTCAGTTTGGATGTATCTATGTAGAGCCCCAAAGTATTTCAGAACCAAATGTTGTTCGGAGTATTTTATACGTAGCTTGGTGCGCAAGGTATGGAAGGTATTGGTGAACTCTGAAACTTCTTGGCACCTCTCTTGACGCAGTGTGTTCCATCTCATGTACTGGTCCTCATAGTTGCCAACAGGGTAACACTGTTCCTTTACCCCATCCACAAAAAAATCTCAAGTGGGCTCGGCCCCATATATTCCAGATTCATTTGTGGAACTTTGCTCCCAGTAAGATTCCCCCCAATGTTTGACATGAGAGAGAGCTTTAAGGAGTGAAAAGGTGATATTTTCTTTGTAAGAAAAATTGTGAACAGAGAAATAACCTTCTAGCAGAGTTAACCATTTTTCTAGGGCTTATGCATCTATCTGTCTTTCAAATACAGGAATATCAAAATTAACTTGTAACTTGAAAGGCGAGGTGCTTCCAAAGTGGTCGCTTGATGAAGATGTGCCTATTTCTATCGGCAGCAATTGAAGGATGTGGTAAAAATTCTCCATCATTTTGTCCCTCTGTTGCATGAGATCTTTCTCAAGCAACAAACTGATAAGATCGTCTACTCCGTTGTTTTATTTTTATTCCACCATTGAGGGTTTCTTGGGTGTGCGAGAGCGATTGTATTCAATAAATAAAAGCTCGAGACCCAACTTTCTATACTCGGACCTCGTCGATGACATGCACTAAAAAAATGATCAAGAACGACCTGCTCAAATACCACTGATCCAGATTATTTTTGGCATGAAATGAGATCGGAGATATAATAAATAAATGAATAGAGATATCGCAAATATTCAATAATATAACAGAAATGTATCAGAGATGCAACCATAAACACAAATATACAGTAATACACGATCTCTATTAATGAAAGAAATGTACAGAGACTGTAAAAATACAGAGTGAAATACTGGCTAGAATGGTGGCATCTTATCTCTGAGAAGAGATGTGACGGCTACTCGCATTTGCAAGAAGATGATTACAATGAGGCTCTGAAGGCCTTTTTACAATAAACAGGAATGCCAAAAACCCTATACATCCAAAAACCTAACCCTGGGATATGAAACATCGAAAGTCATGTGGGCCCCGTTTGGGTAAGTTAGTACATCAACTTCCCGAGGTCGTAACGTTTGCATACGATCTTTGTTTTAGGCATATGATAGCTCATTGGAAAGGTATCGTCAAGGAGATTAATTTTTGGGGCTCAATCATGCTTTCAAATATCATTGGGAACCTCGATATTGAAAAACCTTCATTTGGGCCCTCAAAATGGCCCTGGAAGTTAAAAGATGCTAAAAATAGTAAATTGCCAAATTTGCCAAAAAATGGTTTTGAGCCAGTCAGTAAAGGTGGGTGGCCACTGATATCCACCTCGATCAATTCTCCCTCATTCAGAAGAAATGGTCTCCATTGCGTAGAGTTCCCGTGAAAGAGGGAAAAGCGTTTGTTGAATCTGCATCCTGGTGAGTTGCTTGCCTTGCTGGAGACGTCGCGCTACTCAGTTTGTGGAAGTCTGTCATGAACTTGTTGAGGATGAGGTTGTTCAAAAAGTTGGGCTACATGAGATGACGATGTGCAGAAGGAATCTTTGCACTTTGCTACAACCTTGTCGACCTGCTTATGTTGGATAGAAGGTGTTTGGAGTGAAGTTGTAGTGGTTGCAATGTTCTTATGTTCCCCTTTTGAATAGATTGTGAAGAAGCTAAATTTTGCAGTATGAGATACTACCTTGCGGCACTTTTTAGGTGGAATAGTAGTCAGAACTACCTCTGGTATTTTGTAAAGATGACCCCCCAGAGAAGCAATGACACTGCAGAGTCGAGACTCATAAACAACATGGCGCTTCCACATATATGGTTGGCCCAAGAGAACATCACAAACATATAGTGGGGAAATATCACATAATACCTCATCCTTGAAGGGCTAGATGTTGTATGAAAATCGACATTGTTGGCTGACACGAAGATCTCGACCTTGGCGAAACCACCCAATGTTGTATGGTTGCGGGTGTGGTGTTGTTGACAGTCCCAACTATTTGACGACCTTTGTTGAGATGAGGTTCTTCTGGATTTCACTATCAACAATAAAATGTAGTGGGGTCCCCTTCACCCACATATGTGAATGAAAAAGGCACTCCCCCGCTACAGGATCTGTTAGTTCTTGTGGTTGAATTGTTGCGGTCACGACAATAGTAGTGGGGTCTGCGTCAATGATCTATCCTTTACCAGTATTTTCAGAATTAGATTCTGGATCAATGTTCGGCTCCTTGTCTTTGATCTCGGCCACCAATGACTGTTTTGAGCGACATTCATCAGTGTTGTGCTAGGGGCTTTTGTGGAAATCACACCATTTTCCGATGTCCTTCTTTGTCTTCCTGTGACCCTTCTTTTCATGTGGCTTGGACTAGTTTTTGGCATACTGTCTGCTATGGCCATCTTTGTCATACTTTCGTTGTTGCAGACTTATAGACCGAAACTCTCATTTATTTTGGTGCTTAAATTTTTTCTCGATTTTAACAACATATTGATAAGCAACACCGAGTGATGAGATGTCCAGAAAATCCATTTAAGTTTGGATGTATCTGTGTAGAGCCCCACAATATTTCAGAACCAAATGTCGTTCGAAGTCTTTGATACCTAGCTTGGTGTGCAAGGTATGGAAGGTATTTTTGAACTCTGGAACTGCTTGGCCCCTCTCTTGTCGCAGTATAGTCTATCTCATGTATTGGTCCTCATAGTTGGCAACAGGGTAATACTGTTCCTTTACCGCATCCACACAAAAATCCCAAGTGGGATCGGCCTCATATATTCCAGACTCCTCTGTGGAACTTTTCTCCCAATAAGTTTCCCACCAATGTTTGACATGAGGGAGATCTTTAAGGAGTGGGAAGGTGATATTTTCTTTGTCGGAAAAATTGTGAACAGAGAAATAACCTTCTAGCAAAGTTAACCATTTTTCTAGGGCTTCTACATCTATATGTCCTTCAAATACAGAAATATCAAAATTAACTTGTACCTTTAAAGGAGAGGTGCTTAAAAAGTGGTTGCTTGATGAATATGCGCCTGTTTCTATCAGCATGTGTTGAAGGATGTGAGAAAAATTCTCCATCATTTCATCCCTCTGTCGCGTGAGAGCTTGCTCAAGCAATAGACTGATAGGATTGTCTTCTCCGTCATTTTTGTTTTCTTCCACCTTTGAGGGTTTCTTGGGTGTGCCAGAGCGATTGTCTTCAAGAGAGACAAGCTCGAGACCCAACTTTCTATACTCGGACCTTGTCGGGGACATGCACTGAAAAAATGATCAAGAACAACTTGCTCTGATACCACTGATCCAGATTATTTTCAGCACGAAATGAGATCGAAGATATAATAAATAAATGCACAGAGATATCACAGATATTCAATAATATAAAAGAAATGTATCAGAGATTCAACAATAAACACATATATACAGCAATACACGATTTCTATTAATTAAAGAAATGTACAAAGACTGTAAAAATACAGAGTTAAAGACTCGCTAGAATGGTGACAACTTATCTCTGAGAAGAGATGTGACGGATACTTGCATTCATAAGAAGATGATTGCAATGAGGCTCTGAAGGAATTTTTACAATAAATAGGAATGTCAAAAACCATAGACATCTAAAAACCTAATCCTAGGAGATGAAGTGCCAAAAGTCATGTGGGCCCCATTTGGGTAAGTTAGTACATCAACTTCTCGGGGTCGTAACTTTTGCATATGATCTTCATTTTAGGCATATGATAGCTCCTTGTAAAGGTATCGTCATGTAGATTCATTTTGTCAGCTCAATCATGCATTTGGTTATCATTGGGAACCTTGATGTCGAAAAACCTTCATTTGGGCCCTCAAAATGGCCCCGGAAGTTAAAAACTTCTAAAAATAGTAAATTGTCAAATTTGCTAGAAAACTATTTTGAGCTAGTCGAAAAAGGTGGGTGGACACCGATATCCACCTGGATCAATCCTCCCTCCTTAGGAAGTAATGGTCTCCATTGCGTTGAGTTCCCGGGGGAGAGGGAAAAGCATTTGTTGAATTTGCATCTTAGTGAGCTGCTTGCCTTACTGGAGACGTCGCGCTGCTCACTTTGTGGAAGTTTGTCATGAACCTGTTGAGGCTAAGGCTATTCAACAAGTTGGGATACATGAGAGGACGGTGTGCAGAAGGAATCTTTGTGATTTTCTGCAACCTTGTTGACCTGCTTCTATTGTATAGAAGGTGTTTGGGGCGAAGTTGTAGTGGTTGCAGTGTCCTTTTGTTCCCCTTTTGAATAGATTGTGAAGAAGCTAAATTTTGCAGTATGAGATACTACCTTGCAACATTTTTTAGGTGGAACAGTAGTTGGAACTACCTCTGGTATTCTGTAGAGATGACCCCCCAGAGAAACCATGACACTGCAGGGTTGAGACTCATAAACAACATGGCGCTTCCACATATATGGTTGGCCCAAGAGAACATCACAGACATCTAGTGGGGAAACATCACATAATACCCCCTCATCCTTGAAGGGCTGGATGTTGTATGACAATCAACATTGCTAGATGACACGAAGATCTCGACCTTGGCGAAGCCACCCGATGTTGTATGGATGTGGGTGTGGTGTTGTCGACAGTCCCAACTATTTGACGACCTTTGTTGATATGAGGTTCTTCTGGCTTCCGCTATCAACAATAAAATGCAGCGGGGTCCCCTTCACCCACATCTGTGAATGAAAAAGGCACTCCCCCTCTTCAATATCTATTCGTTCTTCTGGTTGAATTGTTGCGGTCGTGGCAATAGCAGTGGGGTCTGCGTCAATGATCTGTTCTTTACCAGTATTTTCATAATCAGATTCTGAATCAGGGTTCGACTCCTTGTCTTTGATCTCGGCCACCAATGACTATTTTGAGCGACATTCATCAGTTTTGTACTGGGGGCTTTTGTGGAAATTGCACCATTTTCCGGTGTCCTTCTATGTCTTCCGGTGACACTTCTTTTCATGTGCCTTGGATTGGTTTTCAGGAGACTGTCTACTATGGTCATCTTTGTCATACTTTGGTTGTTGTATACTTTTATACTTGAACTCCCGTTTATTCTGGTGCTTAAATTTTTTCTCTATTTTCACAACATATCGATAAGCAGCACCAAGTGATGAGATGTTTAGAAAATCCATTTTAGTTTGGATGTATCTGTGTAAAGCCCCATAGTATTTTAGAACCAAATGTAGTTTAGAGTCTTTGATACCTATATTGGTGCACAAGTTATGGAAGGTATTGGTGAAATCTAGCACTGTTTGGCCCCTCTCTTGCCGTAGTGAATTCCATCTCATGTACTGGTCCTCATAGTTTCCAACAGGGTAATATTGTTCATTTACCGTATCCACAAAAAAATCCCAAGTGGGCTCAGCCCCATATATTCCAGACTCCTCTGTGGAAATTTGCTCCCAGATATTTTCCCATCAATGTTTGACATGAGGGAGATCTTTAAGGAGTGCAAAGGCAATCTTTTCTTTGTCGAAAAAAAATTGAACAAAAAAATAACCTTCTAGCAGAGTTAACCATTTTTCAAGGGCTTCTACATCTATCTGTCCTTCAAATACAGGAATATCAAAATTATCTTGTTCTTTGAAAGACAAGGCACTTCCAAAGTGGTCGCTTGATGAAGATGTGTCTATTGCTATCGGCAAACGTTGAAGTATGTGGGAAAAATTCTCCATCATTTCGTCCCTCTGTCGTGTGAGAGCTTGCTCAAGCAATAGACTGATAGGATCGTTTGCTTCGTCGTTTTTGTTTTCTTCCATCATTGAGGGTTTTTGGGTGTGCGAGAGCGATTGTATTCAAGAGAGACAAGCTTGAAACCCAAATTTCTATACTCATACCTCGTCGGGGACATGCACTAAAAAAATGATCAAGAACAGCCTACTCTGATACCACTGATCCGGATTATTTTCGGCACAAAATGAGATCGAAGATATAATAAATAAATGCACAGAGATATCACAGATATTCAATAATATAACAGAAATGTATCAAATATGAAACCATAAACACAGACATATAGTAATACACAATTTCTATTAATGAAAGAAATGTATAGAGACTGTAGAAATACAGAGTGAAAGACTCGCTAGAATGGTGGCAGCTTATCTCTAAGAAGAGATGTGACGGCTACTCGCATTCGCAAGAAGATGATTACAATGAGGCTCTGAAGGATTTTTTACAATAAACAAGAATGCCAAAAAACCTATACATCCAAAAACCTAACCCTGGGAGATGAAGCGCCAAAAGTCATGTGGGCCCCATTTGGGTAAGTTAGTACATCAACTTCTCAGGGTCGTAACTTTTGCATACGATCTCCGTTTTAGGAATATGATAGCTCATTGGAAAGGTATCGTCAAGGAGATTCATTTTGGGGCCTCAATAATGCATTTTGATATCATTGAGAGCCTCGATCTCTAAAAACCTTCATTTGGGCACTCAAAATGGCCCCAGAAGTTAAAAACTGCTAAAATAGTAAATTGTCAAATTTGTCAGAAAAATGTTTTGAGACAATCATAAGAGGTGGGTGGCCACCAATATCCACCTAGATCAATCCTCCCTCCTTAGGAAGAAATGGTCTCCATTGCGTTGAGTTCCCAGGGGAGAGGGAAAAGTGTTTGCTAAATTTGCATCTTGGTGAGCTGCTTGCCTTATTGGAGACATCGCGCTGCTCAGTTTGTGGAAGTCTGTCACGAACCTGTTGAAGCTGAGGCTATTCAACAAGTCAGGCTACATGAGAGGATGGTGTGTAGAAGGAATCTTTGTGCTTTGTTGCAACCTTGTCGACCTACTTCTATTTGATAGAAGGTGTTTGGGGAAAAGCTGTAGTGGTTGCAGTGTCCTTTTGTTCCCCTTTTGAACAGATTGTGAAGAAGCTAAATTTTGCAATTTGAGATACTACCTTGCGGTACTTTTTAGGTGGAACAAAAGTCGGAACTACCTCTGGTATTCTATAGAGATGACCCCCCAGAGAAATAATAACACTACGGGGTCGAGACTCATAAACATCATGACGCTTCCACATATACGGTTGGCCCAAGAGAACATCACAGACATATAGTGGGGAAACATCACATAAGACCTCATCCTTGAAGGGTTGGGTGTTGTATGACAATTGACATTGTTGGCTGATACGAAGATCTTGACCTTGGTGAACCCACCCGATGTTGTATGGTTGCGGGTGTGGTGTTGTTGATAGTCCCAACTATTTGATGACCTCTACTAAGATGAGGTTCTTCTAGCTTCTGCTATCAACAATAAAATGAAGCGGGGTCCCCTTCACCCACATCATTGAATGAAAAAGGCACTCCTGCTCTTAGGGCTCTGTTAGTTCTTCTAGTTGAATTACTGCGGTCGCGACAATAACAATGGGGTCTGCATGAATTATTTGTCCTTTACCAATATTTTCATAATCAGATTCTGAATCAAGGTTCGGCTCCTTGTATTTGATATCGGCTACCAATGACTGTTTTGAGAAACATTCATCAGCATTGTGTCAGGGGCTTTTTTGGAAATCGCACCATTTTTCGGTGTCCTTCTTTGTCTTCTTGTGACCCTTCTTTTCATGTGTCTTGGACTAGTTTTCGGGAGACTGTCTGCTATGGTCATCTTTGTCATACTTTGGTTGTTGCAGACTTGCAGACCCGAACTCCTGTTTATTCTGGTTCTTAAATTTTTGCTCTATTTTAACAGCATATCGATAAGTAGCACCGAGTGATGAGATGTCCAGAAAATCCATTTCAGTTTGGATGTATCTATGTAGAGCCCCACAGTATTTCAGAACCAAATGTCATTCGGAGTCTTTAATACCTAGCTTGGTGCGCAAGGTATGGAAGGTATTGGTGAACTCTGGAACTACTTAGCCCCTCTCTTGTCGTAGTGTGGTCCATCTCATGTATTGGTCCTCATACTTGCCAACAGGGTAATACTGTTCCTTTACTGCATCCACAAAAAAATCCCAAGTGGGATCAACCCCATATATTCTAGACTCCTCTATGGAAATTTTTCTCCCAATAATTTTCCCATCAATGTTTGACATGAGGGAGAACTTTAAGGAGTGCGAAGGCGATATTTTCTTTGTCGGAAAAATTGTGAACAAAGAAATAACCTTCTAGCAGAGTTAACCATTTTTCTAGGGCTTATACATCTATATGTCCTTCAAATACAGGAATATCAAAATTAAATTGTACCTTGAAAGGCGAGGTGCTTCCAAAGTGACCGCTTGATGAAGATGCACCTATTTCTATCGGCAGACATTGAAGGATGTGGGAAAAATTCTCTATCATTTCATCCCTTTGTCGCGTGAGAGCTTGCTCAAGCAACAGACTGATAGGATCGTCTGCTCCGTCATTTTTATTTTCTTCCACCATCGAGGGTTTCTTGGGTGTGTGAGAGCGATTTTCTTCAAGAGAGACAAGCTCAAGACCCAAATTGCTATACTTGGACCTCGTTGGGGACATGCACTAAAAAAACGATCAAGAACAACATGTTTTGATACCACTGATCCGGATTATTTTCGGCACGAAATGAGATTGGAGATATAATAAATAAATGTATAGAGATATCACAAATATTCAATAATATAACAGAAATGTATCAGAGAAGCAACCATAAACAAAGATATACAGTAATACATGATTTTTATTAATGAAAGAAATGTACAGAGACTGTAAAAATATAGAGTGAAAGACTCGCTAGAATGGTGGCAGCTTATCTCTGAGAAGAGATGTGACGACTACTCGCATTTGCAAGAAGATGATTACAATGAGGCTCTGAAGGCCTTTTTATAATAAACAGGAATGCCAAAAACCCTAGACATCTAAAAACCTAACCCTAGGAGATGAAGCGCCAAAATTCATGCGGACCCCGTTTGGGTAAGTTAGTACATCAACTTCCCGGGGTCGTAACTTTTGCATACGATCTCCATTTTAGGCGTATGATATCTCGTTGGAAAGGTATTGTCAAGGATATTCATTTTGAGTGCTCAACCATGCCTTTGGGTACAATTGAGAACCTAGATCTCGAAAAACCTTCATTTGGGCCCTCAAAATGGCCTTGGAAGTTAAAACTGCTAAAACTAGTAAATTGTCAAATTTGCCAGAAAATTGTTTTGAGCCAGTCGGAAAAGGTGGGTGGCCATTGATATCCACCTAGATCAATTCTCTCTCCTTAGGAAGCAATGGTATCCATTGCGTTGATTTCTCAGGGGAGAGGGAAATGCGTTTAATGAATCTGCATCTTGGTGAATTGCTTGCCTTGTTGAAGATGTCGCATTGCTCAGTTTGTGGAAGTTTGTCATGAAACTATTGAGGCTAAGGTTCTTCAACAAGTCGGGCTACTTGAGAGGGCGGTGTGCAGAAGGAATATTTTCACTTTGTTGCAACCTTGTCGACCTGCTTATGTTGGATAGAAGGTGTTTGGGACGAAGATGTAGTGGTTGCAGTGTCCTTATGTTCCCCTTTTGAACGGATTGTGAAGAAGCTGAATTTTGCAGTATGAGATACTACCTTGCGACACTTTTTTGGTGGAACAATAGTCGAAACTACCTCTGGTATTTTGTAGAGATGACCCCCCAGAGAAACAATGACACTGCAGGTTCGAGACTCATAAACAGCATAGCGCTTCCACATATATTGTTGGCCCAAGAGAACATCACAAACATCTAGTGGGGAAGCATCACATAATACCTCATCCTTGAAGGGCTGGATGTTGTATGACAATCGACATTGTTGGCTGACACAAAGATATTGACCTTGGCAAAGCCACCCGATGTTGTATGGTTGTGGGTGTGGTGTTGTTGACAGTCTCAATTGTTTGACGACCTCTGCTGAGATGAGGTTCTTCTGGATTCTGCTATCAACAATAAAATGCAGCGAGGTCCCCTTCACCCACATCTGTGATTGAAAAAGGTGCTCCCCCTCTTTAGGATCTGTAAATTCTTATGTTTGAATTATTGTGGTCGCAACAATAGCAGTGGGGTTTGCGTCAATGATCTGTCATTTACCAGTATTTTCATAATCAGATTCTGAATCAGGGATTGGCTCCTTATCTTTGATCTCGGCCACCAATGACTGTTTTGAGTGACATTCATCAGTGTTGTGCCAGGGGATTTTTTGGAAATCGCACCATTTTCCGGTGTCCTTCTTTGTCTTCTTGTGACCCTTCTTTTCATGTGGCTTGGACTGGTTTTCGACAAACTGTCTGCTATGGGCATCTTTGTCATACTTTGGTTGTTGCAGACTTGCAGACCTAAACTCTCATTTATTCTGGTGCTTAAATTTTTTCTCGATTTTAACAGCATATCGATAAGCAGCACCGAGTGATGAGATGTCCAAATCCATTTTAGTTTGGATGTATGATCAGAATCTAGACCAGGGGTCAAAATTTAGCCCAAAAATGAAAGTGTTTGAAATCACCTCAAAACGAACGGGTGTGTAGCCCTCATAGTGACGAACCCAATGCACTTCGAATGGGGTCAAATGAACTTCGGATGAGTGAGATATCATGATCTGTTCGATTTGCCAAACAGACAAAAAAATGCTGACTGTACAGTCTGTACATGATGACGTGGTAGGTGTACGACCTGACATGTGGAAATGTTTACATGGCAAGAGATGATGTGTCAGTGCTGAGTTGGCAGTTGGTAGATACGTGGGTGAATCTATTGGTGACACGTGGCATGGTTTTTGGCAAATTATGAGGTTCCACGTGGCCCAGGCGTGGGCTGCCACGTGGCACCATGTTAAGTTTGGGTGTTAAAAGTTTATGGAGTCTATGGGGATCGAACCCCGGACCTCCCTCCATAGTGAAATTATTTGGCAAAGCCTAAACAACCAACGCGCCACACTATTAATTCTTAACCATATCCTTTGATATTGTATTTAAATTAATACCCTGGTGTTGTTTAAAAAATTAAATATGGAGTCCATGGGGTTTGAACCCCGGACCTCCACATATGAAAAAGTCTTGGCAAAGGCCGCCCAACCGGTGCACCACACAATGTTACTTAGTATATATATGAGTTCATATATATTTAAAATGTCAACGTTTCGTGGTTGGCGCGGAGGTCCGGACTGGGGCTTAGCCCCAGCCCCCGTTCACATACGCTTGCCCATATGAACTCCCTACACATTTGCATGCACGTTTTTCAAATGTTCCCCAGCCATGCACCTAGCCACTTGTCACATGCACGTTGAACGGTGGCAACGGGTAGCCCTTTTTATGTGCGGGACGTGGCCACATGACCCCCATGTGCCCAACACCTTCGTGGTTTAGGGGCTAGTTTCCCTAACCGTTCTACAATTTTGTGCATTTCACGGGAACGGTGCACGTGCTGGGTTTAGGCACGAAAAACGGCCAGAAGCATGTTATTCACACACAGGTGCGTTTTGGCGAACCAAAGACATCAAGCTTGAAGGAGGAAAATGGCAGGAGGCCTAACTTCTTCATTTTTTGGCCAAATGAGGTGCCGAAAAAGCCCAGCTAAGGGTTTTTGGATGTTTTGAATCCATTGGCACTATTTTCAAAGGCATTTGGAGGCTCCTTTTGTAGGTTTTTCTACATTGAATTTTCAGGAGCTTTAGGGAACTTAGGGCCTCCATTGATGGAGGCCATCTTCAGATGAGCCCACGTCTGTTATTTGTGACTGAATAGTCATTTTTAACTAATTGTTATGCTCTGAACACATTGGGATAGGTTTCAGAGGCATTTGAGGACTTTTACAGGTGTTTTTTCCACACGGAAGCTCAAGGAAGCTCAAGGCCACCAGTAGAAGAGGTCATGCCCGGATGAGCCATGGTCCGTTTTTAGAGTTCTATTAGTCATTTTTGGGGTTTTTATGTATTCTAAACCCAATGGTGCAGTCAGTAAATCCATTGGAGTTGAGAAGAAGCTTGTAAAAAAATCTTTGACAAACTAATACCAGAGAACCTAGTCCATTTGATGGAGGCTCAAGGAGACGTAGCCCAGTTGGGGGTGAACTCCTTTATCATCTTGTAATTGTTGTGAGTTTGTTGGTTTATTTGTTGCAAGCTATGTTTGTTGTGTATTTCTTTAAACAACATTTAACCTTTTAAAGACCTCACACATAAACATTTAAAAGAAGCATGAACTTGACACATAAAACCTCTTGCACAACTAAGACATTGAGCAAGGTCCTGAAAAGTTTATTTTAATGGAGTAGAGGGTGCTTGCATAGAAAAAAAATTCAGCCCCCTATTTTCATATCAGGTGGTATAAGATCATAGTTTTTCTCATCTGATTGCCATTGATAGCTAGAGTTTTAGCTGCTGGTATTTGTGCAAGTTTTGTGTTGAAGTTTGATATCTTGCAAGGATGGAGGAAGCTTCAAACATTGATAGTTATCATACATCTTCATTAACCAAGTTATTTGACAAATATATGTTGAAGGAATTTGTAACCATGAGAGATATGGTACACAAGTTGTGGGAAGAAAGAAAAGAGAGCATTTTCCTTCAAGAGCAGTTGATGGCCATAAAGGAGGAGAAGCACCAGCTTCTTGAAAAGTTGCATGAGATGGAGACTCAACTCCATGAGGAAAATGAAACCCTTACCAAGTACATGCATGAACATGAGGTATGTAATGTTGGTTTTTCTTCAAATTCCTCTAAGATGAATGCTTTGTTTTTTTTTTAAATCACACTAGAGGAATAGGGTCCAAGTTATTGTTAAAAATGTGCTATGAAGGTAAAGGGTTAGGCAAGCATGCACAAGGCATTGTTGAGCCTATTGTTGTTGAGGAGAGGCCCAAGTATAGGGGTCTTGGATATGAACAAAAATAT
Source organism: Picea engelmannii (assembly GCA_009831015.1). Taxonomy (NCBI): domain Eukaryota; kingdom Viridiplantae; phylum Streptophyta; class Pinopsida; order Pinales; family Pinaceae; genus Picea; species Picea engelmannii. Next base: position 891,246 of record ML794300.1, read on the forward strand.
GGAGCATATTCCAAAGTTGAGGAGACAAGGGAGACAATTCCAAAAACAACTTTTGTTGCAAGTTCAATCCCTCAAGCATGCAAAGTTTGTGTTCAAGATGAATGTGAATGTGTGAAACAAGAGAGTTGTGACAACCATGAGGACAATAACATTTTTTTTGGTCTTCAAAAGAGAGCTAGTAACTCTTCAAATTCACCTCCTCAAGAAGACGATAAAGGTGAATGTTCAAGAACTTTTATTGCAAGTTCAATGCCTCAAGCATGCAAAGTTTGTGTTCAAGATGAATGCAAATGTGTGAAATAAGAGAGTTGTGACAACCATGAGGACAAGAACATTTTTGTTGGTCTTCAAAAGAGAGCTAGTAACTCTTCAAATTCACCTCCTCAAGAAGGTGATAAAGGTGAATGTTCAAGAACTTTTGTTGCAAGTTCAATCCCTCAAGCATGCAAAGTATGTGTTCAAGATGAATGCAAATGTGTGAAACAAAAGAGTTGTGACAGCCATGAAGACAAGAACATATTTGTTGGTCTTCAAAAGAGAGTTGGTAACTCTTCCAACTCACCTCCTCAAGAAGGCGATAAAGGTGAGTGTTCAATGTATATTTCTACCTATCATTCTGTTGCTTTTGATTATGTTAAGCATGGTAAATTTGCATGTAAAAATGAAAGAAAAAGTCCATGTACATATTGTGGTTTGTATAACCATCATGTTTCAAGATGTTGGAAAAGATTGACCACATTCAGGGAACTTTCCAAGCAAAGGCAACTTGAAAAGAGGATGCAAAAGATTTGTACTCACTGCCAGAAGAGGGGTCATCTCATTAACCAATGTTGGACATTGCATCCAACCACTCATCCACAACACGAGAAGCAGATGGATAAAGAGACTGGCAAGAATGGAAGAGGAGATTCCATCATTGATGTGAGTCAAGATGATTCACAAGAAGACGGTTTTCAGCAGAAAAAAACCACCATTGAATTGGCTTGGTAAGAAATGGTTAGATTTCTTGAGAAAGTAAGGCTTTCATTTCTTTGTTTGTATATGCACTTTTCATCCTTATGTATCTATTTCTATTGAAAGTATGCCAAGTTGCAGCGATTTATCACAACTTGTATGATGCAAGTTTGCATGTGAATGCAATTCATTTGAAGGCATTCTTGTTGTTGCACAACTTCACTAGGAGGATGTAAAAGACGGGTATGGTACTCACTTGTTGCAGTGATTTATAGCTTTTCATTTCAGCTCTTATGTACCCACATGTTTTTGGGTTTATGTACTTATGTTTGTACTTGAAGGAGAGTTGAAGAGCTATGCACATGCATGTGTTTTTGTGTGTGTGTAAACAATGAACTTGGTGATAGTTCATTATGAATGACTCATGATTGTAACATGATTGTGTATCATGAATGTTGACTTTTGGAATGTCGATATGTTTCAAATGAGTCTCTACTTGTGTCGATATTGTCTTGACAACTATGTTGTGTCGATCATGTTTTTTTACTTATGTTTAGTTGATGGTGTTTGTTGGCTTGTAAGTCGATATTGAGTACACCAAGATGCAGGAAAATGCCATGTACTTTGATGAAGTACAAGATGCGACCATTTGCTTGAAGAGAAAAAGAATTTATTGGCATCATTTGCAATCTTGTATAAAAAAAAAAATCAAGATTAATGGTTTTCTTGGTTTGTGACAAGATGTCGCAGGAAAGTTTTTGCAACCATTGTAGAGAGAATTGTGTTGTCATCAAAGAGTTCACAAGAGGGACTTGATTCTCAGTGGGAAGGATTTCATTCTTCCAATCACAAAGAGAACATTGGATCAGCAGTAGCCAGAGGACAGTGGTTGAGGGACATAGCCAGTTGCAGTGCAAGGCATGTCAAGGTACCCAGGTGATTGCCAAAAAGACTTTTCAAGTAGAATCAGTTGATAGAAATTGGAAGTAAAAGAGTATTGAATCTCAGGCAGATAATCATCAGCTTTTGTGGGTCCAAAATCATTTCAGTGGGAAGGTGTGATTAGAATCTGGACCAGGGGTCAAAATTTAGCCCAAAAATGAAAGTGTTTGAAATTGCCTCAAAACGAATGGGTGCATATCCCTCATCGTCACGAACCCAGCGCACTTCGAACGACATCAAATGAACATCAGATGAGTGAGATATCACGATTTGTTCGATTTGCCAAACATGCAAAAAAATGCTGACTATACAGTCCATACATGATGACGTGGCAGGTGTATGACCAGACACGTGGAAAATCTGACATGGCAAAGGAGACATGGCAAGAGATGATGTGTCAGTGTTGATTTGGCAGTTGGCAGATACGTGGGCAAATCTGTTGGTGACATGTGGCATGATTTTTGGCAAATTATGAGGTGCCACATGGCCCAGGCGTGGGTTGCCACGTGGCACCATGTTAAGTTTGGGTGTTAAAATTTTATGGAGTCCATGGGGATAAAACCCCAGACCTCCCTCCATAGTGAAATTATTTGGCAAAGCCCAAACAACCAACGTGCCACACTATTAATTCTTAACCATATTCCTTTGATATTGTATTTAAATTAATACCCTGGTGTTGTTTAAAAAATTAAATATGGAGTCTGTGGGGTTCGAACCCTGGACCTCCACATATGACAAAGTCTTGGCAAAGGCCTCCCAACCAGTGCACCACATAGTGTTACTTAGTATATATATGAGTTCATATATATTTAAAATGTCAATGTTTCATGGTTGGCGCGGAGGTCTGGGCTGGGGCTTAGCCCCAGCCCCCGTTCACATATGCTTGTCCATATGACCTCCCTACACATTTGCGCGTGCATTTTTCAAACATTCCCCAGCCATGCACCTAGCCACTTGTCACATGCACGTTGAACGATGGCAATGGGTAGCCCTTTTTATGCATGGGACGTGGCCACATGGCCCCCATGCACCCAACACCTCCGTGGTTTGGAGGATAGGTTCCCTAACCATTCTACAATTTTGCGCATTTCAAGGGAAGGGTGCACATATTGGGTTTAGGCATGAGAAATGCCAAGAATCCAGGTTACTCACACACAGGTGCGTTTTGGCGAACCAGAGACAACAAGCTTTAAGGAGGAAAATGGCAGGAGGCCTAACTTCTTCATTTTTTGGCCAAATGAGGTGCCGAAAAAGCCCAGCTTGGGGTTTTTGGATGTTTTGAATCCATTGGCACTATTTTCAAAGGCATTTGGAGACTTATTTTGCAAGTTTTTCTACCTTGAAGTTTCAAGGGAGCTTACGGCCCCCATTGATGGAGGTCATCGTCAGATGAGCCCAAGTCTGTTCTTTGTGACTAAATAGTCATTTTTGACTAATTGTTATGCTATGAACACATTGGGATAGGTTTCAAAGGCATTTGAGGACTTTTACAGGTGTTTTCTCCACAAGGAAGCTCAAGGCCACCAGTAGAAGAGGTCATGCCCAGATGAGCCATGGTCCGTTTTCAGAGTTCTATTAGTCATTTTTGGGGTTTTTATGTATTCTGAACCCAATGGTACAGTCAGTAAATACATTGGAGTTGAGGAGAAGATTATAAAAGAATATTTGACAAACTAATCCCAGAGAGCCTAGTCCATTTGATGGAGGCTCAAGGAAATGTAGCCCAGTTGGGGGTGAACTCCTTTATCATCTTGTTATTGTTGTGAGTTTCTTGGTTTATTTGCTGCAAGTTATGTTTGTTGTGTATTTTTTTAAACAACATTTAACCTTTTAAAGAACTCACACATAAACATTTAAAAGAAGCATGAACTTGACACATAAAACCTCTTACACAACTAAGACATTGAGCAAGGTCTTGAAAATTTTATTTTAATGGAGTAGAGGGTGCTTGCATAGCAAAATAAGTCAGCCCCCTATTTTCAGATCAATGTATATGTGTAGAGTCCCACAATATTTCAGAACCAAATGTCATTCAAAGTCTTTGATACATAGATTGGTGTGCAAGGTATGGAAGGTATTGGTGAACTTTGAAACTTCTTGGCCCCTCTCTTGCCGCAGTGTGGTCCATCTCATGTACTAGTCCTCATACTTGCCAACAGGGTAATATTGTTCATTTACCGCGTCCACAAAAAAATCCTAAGTGGGCTCGACCCCATATATTCCAGACTCCTCTATGCAAATTTTCTCCCAACAAGTTTCCCACCAATGTTTGACATGAGGGAGAGCTTTAAGGAGTGAGAAGGTGATCTTTTCTTTGTTGGAAAAATTATGAACAGAGAAATAACCTTATAGCAAAGTTAATCATTTCTCTAGGACTTCTACATCTATTTGTCCTTCAAATACAGGAATATCAAAATTAAATTGTACCTTGATGGGGCAAGGTTCTTCCAAAGTAGCCTCTTGATGAAGATGCGCCTATTGCTATCGACATGCGGTGAAGGATGTGGGAAAAATTCTCCATCATTTCATCCCTCTATCGCGTGAGAGCTTGATCAAACAACAGACTGATAGGATCGTCTGCACCGTAGTTTTTCTTTTCTTCCACCATTGAGGGTTTCTTGGGTGTGAAAGAGAGATTGTCTTCAAGAGAGACAATCTCGAGACCCAAATTTCTATACTCGGACCTCGTCGGGGACATGCACTGAAAAACGATCAAGAACAACCTGCTCTAATACCACTGATCCAGATTATTTTCAGCACGAAATGAGATCGGAGATATAATAAGTAAATGCACAGATATATCGTAGATATTCAATAATATAAAAGAAATGTATCAGAGATGCAACCATAAACATAGATATATAGTAATACACGATTTCTATTAATGAAATAAATGTACAGAGACTATAAAAATACAGAGTGAAAGACTCGCTAGAATGATGGCAGCTTATCTCTGAGAAGAGATGTGACGGCTACTCGCATTCGCAAGAAGATTATTACAATGAGGCTCTGAAGGCCTTTTTACAATAAATAGTAATGCCAAAAACCCTAGACATCCAAAAACCTAACCCTAGGAAATGAAGCGCCAAAAGTCATGTGGGCCCCGTTTGGGTAAGTTAGTACATCAACTTCTCGGGGTCTTAACTTTTGCATACGATCTTCGTTTTAGGTGTATGATAGCTCGTTGGAAAGGTATCATCAAGGAGATTCATTTTGAGGGCTCAATAATGCATTTTTATATCATTGAGAACATCAATATTGAAAAACCTTCATTTGGACCCTCAAAATGGCCCCGGAAGTTAAAAACTGCTAAAAATAGTAAATTGCCAAATTTGCCAGAAAACTATTTTGAGCTAGTCTAAAAAGGTGGGTGGCCACTAATATCCACCTGGATCAATCCTCCCTCCTTAGGAAGAAATGGTCTCCATTGCATTGAGTTCCCGTGGGAGAGGGAAAAGTGTTTGTTGAATCTGCATCTTGGTGAGTTGTTTTCCTTGATGGAGACGTCGCGTTGCTCAATTTGTGGAAGTCTGTCACAAACCTGTTGAGGTTGATGTTGTTCAACAAGTTGGGCTACATGAGAGGACGGTGTGCAGAAGGAATCTTTTTTCTTTGTTGCAACCTTGCCGACCTGCTTTTGTTGGATAGAAGGTGTTTGGGGTGAAGTTGTAGTGGTTGCAGTGTCCTTTTGTTCCCCTTTTGAACAGATTGTTAAGAAGTTGAATTTTGTAGTATGAGATACTACCTTGTAGCACGTTTTAGGTGGAACAATAGTCGAAACTACCTCTGGTATTTTGTAGAGATGACCCCAGAGAGAAATAATGACATTGCGGGGTCGGGACTCATAAACAACATGGCGCTTCCACATATATGGTTGACCCAGGAGAACATCACAGACATATAGTGGGGAAACATCACATAATACCTCATCCTTGAAGGGCTGGATGTTGTATGAAAATTGACATTGTTGGCTGGCACGAAGATCTCGACCTTGGCAAAGCCACCTGATGTTGTATGGTTGTGGGTGTGGTGTTGTTGACAATCCCAACTGTTTGACGACCTCTACTGAGATGAAGTTCTTCTGGCTTCCGCTATCAACAATAAAATGCAGCGGGGTCCCCTTCACCCACATTTGTGAATGAAAAAGGCTCTCCCCCTCTTCAGGATCTGTTAGTTCTTCTGGTTGAATTGTTACGGTCACGACAATAACAGCATGGTCTGCGTCAATGATCTATCCTTTACCGGTATTTTCATAATCAGATTCTGAATAAGGGTTGGACTCCTTGTCTTTGATCTCGGCCACCAATGACTATTTTGAGCGGCATTCATCAGTGTTGTGCCATGGGATTTTATGGAAATCACACCATTTTCTGGTGTCCTTCTTTGTCTTCATGTGACCCTTCTTTTCATGTGGTCAAACTTGTGATGTGAAGATATAGATGGAGATGAGGATTTGTCAGTTCGCCACCCCAGAAACCGGCGAGCACAGAAACGGGACCAAGTATAGTACCAATATTTTTTAATATGTGTGTTGAATAATCACTAATAACATGAATTATCATTTCCATATGAAGGCATATTCCCAAATATGACAACCTGTAATATATGCACAATATTAAATGGGGACATGACCTCAAGACCTTTTTGGATGGCATGTTTGTAGATGACTATGGGGTAGTACAATATTGCACTGTTACTATGATGATGCCTTAAAAAAACTAAAATAACCAACATTTTTTGCCAATTCAAGATGGACGCAAAAAAATCATCATATCCCATAATATTCGCCCATTAATTCATTTTAATGGGAGATGTCCTCAAGTTTTCCGCTTATTAATGCCAATATTTTCAAACCTGTCTGGTGATTTTTCACTAATAAAATCATAATTAATATGCATTGGGAAGGGCAGAAGGTGGCAGGGATGCAGGGGAGCGAAAAATGTTTTTAAACTTTTGTGAACCCAAGAGTCTGTGAACCCGAGAAACTTTGAAGACTCGACTAAGTATGGAAATTTGGGTCGTTCAGATGGATTCATCATAGGTAGAGTCAGGCTTGCAAGTTCGAGGAGTCTGGGGTCGAATTGTAGATCACTGAAGTTTTGGGTGCAAGATGTATACCCCGAACACGGGGCACCAGAGTTCGATAGTGCCTATCGACGAACCCACGTTCATAAAATTGGAGAACTATGAAAACGAACGAAGTTCTATCAGGCTCATGATGTGAAGATATAGATGGAGATGAGGATTTATCATTTTTCCACCCCAGGAACCTACGAGCACAGAAATGTGCCTAAGTATAGAACTAGAAACGCATAATAGAGGGGAAGAACAAAAGGGGAAATGGGTAAGTTTAGAAGAGGAAAAAGAAAGGGAGACAATAACTTTATCCCTCACACAACAACACTTAGTCTCATAACTATGAATCCATAGAAACACATTAACTATGGGAAAAACATTCTCAGCTATGAAAAATAGTTGGAGCTCGACAAACTATGGTTCAAGTCAAAAGAGATGTTGTTTATATCCACTGCAAAAATTTGCATATTATTTTATCTTAATAGTATTTTTTGGTGGCCCAACTATAAACCCATGTTCCAATTTGTGTTTTTCAAGTGGAGATGTGTTTGTGAAGAAACCAGTGAACAAGTACAAAGAGACTTAACTGCAGTTGTAGGACCTCAACCCTGCAAAGTTGAATCAAACAACAATAAGCAGCATCGAGCGAACCAACGAGCAAGCATCAACTAATCAACCAAGAATGCTGGTGAAGAACAATATTGTCCAAATTTGTTGTAGACAAGATTGTATAAAAAAATCATAGGAATGTATTGTAACACGCCTATTAAGAAAACATTCAAAGCTGTGAGGCCTAGCAGGTAAACACGTAATACTGTGAGGACCGTGCAAAGGCCTCCCACTATGTGAACATTTAAGGAAGTTGTAGTTTGCATGGTTGGCATTCCGCATCCGCATTTGGAACACCTCCATAACACCCAGTGACATATAGAAAAGGAAATCGAATTTTCTCTTTGCATACGAACATGTTCTAGAAGAGGATTTTGACTCATGCATCTCCAACATTTAAAATTTTCACTTGCAAACTGGAAATAACAAACAACAAAGAACGAATATGAATGTAAACCTAGCAACGAAACCCACCTGTCAATGGGGAATGACATAAGCGTAGTTCCAATCACAATTGTAGAATACCAAGCGTGCAAACTGCAACAACAACAAGAAAACAAGAAACCAGTCAACAAGAAACAAGCAAGCATCAACCAGTGAACCAGTAACACTGCCAAAGAACAATATTTCCCATATTCACTGCAGACAACATTGCAGAAAATAAAGCCAAATAAAAAATAAATAAAAATTATATATATAATGGGAAGAAAATTTATTACAATAGGCCTGTTAAGCAATGCAAGAATGCAACCACAACACCAAGATGCACTTGTGAATGGAGAAGGACAGAAGCGTGGCCCTTGGCCTGCAAACTATAACAACAAGTCCAACTGCAGATGTAGGACCCCAACCTTGCAAAGTTGAAGAAAACAAGAGCAAGAAGCAAACAAAAACCAGTGAACAAGCACCAAAAGGCCCAACTGCAATTGTAGGACCTCAACTCTGCAAATTTGAATCAAATAACAATAAGAAACATCCAGCGAACCAATAAGCAAGCACCAACCAACCAACCAGGAATGTCAGTGAAGAACAATATTGGCCAAATTCACTGCACACAAGATTGTATCAAAAAAATTGGAGGAAAATGTATTGTAACACAATTGTTAAGAAAACATTTCAAGCTGTGAGGCCTGTCAGGTAAACATTTAAGGATGCGAGGACCGTCCAAAGGCCTCCCACTATGTAAACAATTAATAAAGTTGTAGTTTCCACGGTTGGTATTTTTCAATTCTGGGAGCGATCAAAATCCTCTTGCAGCCCATCTTTGTATGTGATTACTACGACCAGAGAAGCAGGACTGTAATGTTGTCTTTGTCTCGGTCATGATCCCTAATGTTCGACATAGAACCCACCTCCATCGCAGCCACTGTGACGTATAAGAAAAGGAAAGGGTATTTTCTCCTCACAAAGATGTTATGCAAGAGGATTCTGACACAGACATCTCTAGTATTGAAATTTCTCACCAGCAAACTGCAAATAGCAAACAACAAACAACAAATAGGAAGCTAAACATGGCACCCAAACCCACCCGTCAATGGGGAACGAAAAAAAGGCCAGTTCCAATCGTGGTTGCAGAATCCCAAGCATGCAAACTTCAACAAGCCCAACAAGAAAATAAGAACAACAACAACATGAAAAAAATAAATCAGTGAACAAGCATCAAAAAGTGAATCAGTAATGTCGTTGAAGAACAATATTGCCCATATTAACTGCAAAGAACATTGCAAAAAAAAAAATCAAAGGAAAATGTATTGTAACGGGCCTATTAAGTAAACATTAAAGGTTGTGAGGCATGTTAGGTAAACATTTAAGTCTTTCAGGACCGTTGTGTAAACATTTAAGAAAGAATGCAATGTGGCAGGTCTGTTATGTACGCAAAAACAATTATTATATTATTTTATAACAATAAAAAAAAATAGTAACAATAGTTCGAACAATAAAGGCCATGCAAAAGAAAAAAATTATTGAAAGGACAAACTAATATGAAGTTAACTAATAAAAAACTGACTCTCTATGCTCAAAACTTTGGATATCCAAACATTTCAAAAAAATAGTAAAAATTCAAAAAGATCGTATATGATCAAAAACTTTAGATATGCTAACATATAAAACATTGGGGATAGCGAAACTGGCAATAAGACCTCCAATCTGTTACCCAATCAAACGACGACATATAAGGTTTTTTTAATTATATAAAAAATAATGTTTTTACTTCTATAGTACGAACAATACAGATGATGGGAAAATTTATAGTCAAAGGACATATTAATATGAAGTCAACGAATTATCGATCGCTATAGTCCCTCTACGCCTTCGACGGGGACTAATAATGATATCAATAATATGAACTATAGGCTTTAATTATCCTAACCAAATTATGAAATGTCTATCATAATTTAAGTGAACTTTAGTAGTGCTCTCACACTATTATGTTTTATATATGATTAAGTATATCGATTCGCTAATGTAAGTACATAAAAAGATATATTACTTCAACCTTAAGCGGTTGTGTATGAAGGAAGGGGACAAATTAAATAGGAAATAAACGGTTTGTTACTTTTAAGAGGGTCTTTTCGCTTAATTTCACATCACCAAAACCAATAAAAACAAAGAACTATCATATCCTTGACTTTCGAATAGAGTGAAGAGGGGTAGAGATGGCCAAAGAAACATAAAAAAATTATAAAGAAGAAGAGGAACAATGATTCGTCATTCCCCCGGTCCAAGCATACATTTGTGTTTGTGATATATTATTTAAAGGTGGACAAGTCTCAAACTCTTACATAAGAGTCGTCGAAAGTTGTAATAGCAAATGTTTGGCAACCCAATTGTGTCCATAGTTTTAGTTGCAAGGATTCCATAGGAAAAATATTGTGTAAATTTTATTGATCTCTATTTGTTGAGGAAAAATTCAATTAAGAATAATATCATCCTTTGTGAGAGTGTCTTTGGGGTCTGAAAGGATAAGAATCTTCTTGGATTTAAGCTTGCGCTTGAAATACTGAAAAAAATAAACCCTTAGAGGGGTGCATCCCCACTAACCATCCATTGCATAGATCCCATAATCTTAACTCTTCTATTATAATTTTCAAAGACCCATATTGCCTTGTATTACCTTGTAATTGTCAAAGCCCTGCAAATGTGCTTCCAATTCATTGGCATCCTCTTAAAGTTGTGCATTAAAAGGATCTACCTCAACCCTTTGTCGGGAAAGTAGAAAATAATTTTGAAGTTAATTTTCCTTACCTCTCTTTCTTCTAGCCACCATCTTACCCATCTCCAAAGGAACTTGGTAGTGTGAAGAATTTCTACCCTCCACTAAAGAATCCATCTGTTATCCCCTATAGGGAGGCACCAAATTCCAAACCCTTGCAACAACATTTTGAACTTTACAACTCAAAAAAAAAAATTAACGAATAATTAGCTTCATACTATTTATCATCACCAATGATAATACATATAGAAAATGCTCCCCACTAGAAGGGAACATGGCCACATGGGAGTTGGCATACACTAAATTTTATGAGAACTTTATCGATAGGGTTTGACCCTTTGCATGATGCTTCTCTAGAAACTGCTAATTAGGTAGTGCCCCCTCTTAGAGGATGTTTCTCCCTGGGGAACATGAGTTAGATAAGTTGGAGGTAGTGATGTGGGAGCTCAAGAATTAAAAATCTCTAGGCCCTAGTGGTCTTTTAGTGGAATTCTACATGCTGTTGTGGAATGTGGTTGGCCCTACATATTTTAAATTGAGTTGAGGAGAAATCCACCATGGTTGTATGGGGGAACTGTTAGATGTTGGTGTCATCAAACTTATCTCCAAATGGGTCAAAAGGGATATGGTAGGAGGGTGGTTTTTAGTTACTCTTCTTAATTTCTGCTACAAAACTCTAGCCAAAATTTTGGGAAGGCGCATTTGAATTTTGGTTTCCTACATAGTTTAAAATGAACACATTGGTTTTATTAAGGGACTCAATATTATTGATAAGCGCATCACTATTTAGGAGGGACTACATTGGGCATAGGGGATTGGTCAAAAGGCACTTTAAAAAAAAATGATTTTGATAAAGAGAATACAAAATTGAATGGGACATCATTCTTAACATGTTGTAGTGGTTGGGTTTTGGATTTTTTTTTAAATAGGCAATGACATCAATTTTTTCATAGATATCGACTCAAGTTAATATGAAAGTTGTATTGTTGGATTATATTAGGTAGTGACACTCTATTTGAAAAGGATGCCTCTATTGTCCTTACTTGTACATAATTATAGCAGATGCCCTTGGATATATTTTTGGACATTGCTGAATTACAAGGGTAAATTAGAGGTATTTCTTTTCCCATTGGTAACCAACTTCTAAATTTCCACTTTGCAGAGGATTCTACCTTAACACTTGAACTAACTCAACAATATATGGGGGATTCTCTTATCTCTAGAAACTTTTGCAGAAGCAACAAGAGTGGTTGTTGGTGAGGAGAAAACAAAGCCCTTTCTCATGGGTTAGGATGATATCTTCATTGGTTGCAATAGGTGAAAGTTTATTAACCTTGTTGAGATCATTTTCCAGTTGGGAATTCCTTTTGTTGTGCTCTTTTCTCTTGCAGATCAATGGAGGTAGATCATGGGAAAGTTTGAAAATAAGATCCAAGATTGGAATCACTTTGATTTTCCTCTAGTGGGAAAGGTGATTGTGATTGATAGGGTTTTTTTAGTTGGGCACATTTATTTTTCTTCTTCTCTATTTTCTTCTCAAGTGGCATATAGATGGTTTGAGTGCATTCTCCATAGTTTTTCTTGAGGTAAGAAAGAAGGGACCAAAGGAGTCCCCTTTGCGACATGGGATGTTTACACCTTGCTAAGGGATCAAGGGGGTTTGGTATCTAAAATCAAAGAGTAAGGGGAGGTTCTTTTCGACAAATTGGTAGTACACATAGTGGAGGGTAATGCCCCTCGATAGGGTTTAGTTCAACAGTCAATTATATAGGGTCAACACATTCAGGGTACTAAAGGTGTTTTTCAGCGATCCATGACATAAACGAGAATTCTCAAGCCTTCATATTTATATGTTTTTCCCTACTTGGGTGTGGGAAAATTGACAAATTATGTCTGGTTTTCTTGCTTGGTAATATGAAGGGACCCAATTTTCATGGGATATGCCATCATAAATAATTTGGATGTTCCCATCCCTTGATGGTCAGGTTGGTATTTTGGCTAGATTTGTTGGCAAAAGTTTGATAAGGGAATATCTCTTCTTTTGAAAGGATTTGTGAGATCGCAGGAAACATTAATGGTATATCTGGGGTGATCTTAATTGGGCCCAAAATCTCACTAGTTTGAAAAACCCTTTTTATTCCACTTGAATGTGTACCTATCAATGATCACAGTGAGCCATCATTAAATTACAAGGAAATGGACAAAGCCATGTAATCCATGAAGAATAAAATATTATATATTGAATATGAAAGTGATGATTACAATGAGTGAATGATTTGGGCTTGTATAGTCCTGAAGAGAAGTGGCAAGGTTGAACAGTTGTGACCTTAACATATTAATCTATTCATAAAAAATACTACTAATTAATATATTTCACAAGGTAATATATCAAATTAGGGATATAACACAATCCATTTGGAATCACACTCTTCTTTTAAATACAAGGTGTTGGGGTGGTTTCTACTCCAACAAGGGTTGGTTTTCAAACATAATCTTCATAAAATTGGTGTGATAGACAATATATGTGTTGTGTGGCGATGATGAAATGATAGAATATGTTTTTTGAGATGTTGAGTTTCCAAGGTATTTTTTTCATGGTTTTAGGGTGAGCATCGCTTCTTTACTACTCCACTATCATGTAAAGGTTCCCGTCTAGGTGTGCAGGGGCATATACTTGCCTCTTCATATTTTTTAGGGAACTATTTCCTTGATACACCTCTATTATCCGTGTGATGTGACTATTTGACTTATGATTTCACTTAGGCATATGAGGTGCATTATATAGTGCAATATGGGAAAGATGTGTAATGTGGGTAATGTTTGTATACCAATGTTGAGGTCAAAAGGTACTAAAAAAACAACAATTATTTTATATCATTCTACAGTGTCCATGGATGCCTTTACTTGGCCTTCCAATTCTACCCATAAGGTTACTTATCCTCTTAACAATCTGTCAAGCCCAATTAAACCTCTAACATTGATGAAATACAAAAATTATATACAATTATAAGATAGTTGAAGAAATAACAAAGAATATGAAGAATCTGGTCGTTTTCCATTCAAATCAATGCATAACACAACATAAATCATTTCAGAAGAAACACAACCAAGAAAACTTATACGCAATAAATCCATGTCCACCATATTGGTTGTTGATGGGTGATTCTCCATCTAATGGTATGAATCATCCATGGATTCTACTCCCAAGCCAAATCATGATTTCACTATGATGAAGGAAACTTCTACAGAGTCATAAAATCACCCAATCCAACCCATTTCTCTAATGACAAGCCATTATTTACTACAAGTCTCCCTAGGTCTTCTTCTAGCCATTGGAGCAACCATGTCACTCTCTTACACTGCCCCACACAACAAAAGGAAGACCCGCTCCTTTGTTCAATAGTGTCTTAGAGTGGTCTTACTTTCTTGTGCTCTTTAACCTATGCAACACGAGTCTAATTTTCTATTTTGATTTTGGTAATAACCCAGGATAGACTACACTTGGCCTCTAATAGTTAATGAATTGTAATAACATGGTTAGAGGCTTTAATGGGTTTTTTTTAGTTACTGTGAACATCGTAAGGATGGTATCTCCCCAACCATCCCATTCTCTTCCAACTTTCAACACAAAACTTCCCCAACTTCTATGGGCTCTTACTAGCCACTAAACATAAGGGGAACTCTTGTTATTTCTAGCCATAACAACTATGAAAACCAAGGGAAAACATTCATGTAACCTGGGAACTTGTCTCCTCTCCCTACCCACAAATGGTTGTCTAATAAAATGTTGGTAGAATCTTCGTGGAAAATGCAATGGAAGAATTTTTCTTGCATGAGATTTGTCTCTCTTCTCAAGGATATGAAAAATATGACACTTGTACTTAGACCACACCCACAAGTCAAATATTAATGGAAAACTTGTATGAAA
>ML794300.1:926460-948813 GCA_009831015.1 Picea engelmannii
AGGAGCAATAAGTTGGATGAGCAAAAGACAGGTTGTAGTGGCACTTTCAACTACAGAATCTGAATACATGGCAGCCACTCATGCAAGTAAGGAAGCAGTATGGTTACAAATATTGTGTTCAGGTATTGGGTTGGTACAAGAAGATCTAAGGATAGAGTGTGACAATCAGAGTGCAATTTTCTTGGCGAAGAACCCTGCTTATCATTCAAAGATAAAGCACATTGATGTTCAATATCACTTTGTGAGAGACATGATTGAAGAAAAAAAAGTATCATTGATGAAGGTGGACACTTTGAAGAATGTTGCAGATTCATTAACAAAATCTATGAGCACTGAGAAGTTCTCTTGGTGTAGAGGATCCATGGGCATTGCTGCCCTGAATTGTTGACTATGTAACCTTGTAACCCCCTGTGTGCAAAGAAACAACAAGTGGGAGAATGTTGGGTATGTGTTATATTCTTTACACGAGTAGTAGTTTCTAAGCATCTGTGTCGAGCATGCAGGGGGGCGGAGTCCCCCACGCGGGGGTTCGGGGGCATCGCCCCCGAAAAAAAATTTCGTATCGGGACGACATATTTCCGGGACCACATGATATTTAGGTGGTTTTTCGGCACATGGTTTTTTGTCGATGGTTTTCTATTTTCGGTTAAGGAATTAGGTTTTTGGACTAATCCAGGTCATTGGGTTAGGGTTTTGGATGCCGCTGGATCCTATATGTATATTGTATTGTAAACAATGTAACACAATGTATGAATATAATATATGTTGGTTTTCCCGGTTTGGGTTTCCAGGTGAAAAATATCTGTGTAATGTTTGCATTTGCCATTATATCTTTTCTATTCTTTTATGAATATTTGTTTACAGTAGACATTGTACAAGGTTAGAATTTACATGCAAGACCCCTCGTCTTTGCACATCGCGAAGTCCTGACATGAGAAACCCTGACAAGAGCTTAGTGTAAATGGAATTCGGAGTTTCGGCTCCCGGAAAACCCAGGTGCGAGACCCCTCGTCTTCGCACATCGTGAAGTCCCGACCTGCGAAACCCCGACAAGAGCTTAGTGTAAATGGAATTCAAAGTTTTGACTCCCGGAAAACCCAGGTGCGAGACCCCTCGTCTTCGCAGATCGCGAAGTCCCGACCGGGGAAACCCCGAAAAGAGCTTAGTGTAAATGGGCTTTGGAGTTTCGGCTCCCGGAAAACCCAGGTGCGAGACCCCTCATCTTCGCACATCGTGAAGTCCTGACTTGCAAAACCCTGAAAATAGCTTAGTGTAAATGGGCTTCGGAGTTTCGGCTTTCGGGAAACCCAAGGGTATGAACCTCTTGTCTTTGCAAGTTGCGAAATCCCGGTACGCGAAATCCCGATATGTAAAATCCCGAAGCGGTGTAGTGTGAATTGTTTTCGGCGTTTCGGCACCCGGGAAACCCAAGGGTATGAACCCTCGTCTTCGCAAGTTGCGAAATCTCGGTACGTGAAATCCCGATATGTGAAACTCCGAGTCAGCTTAGTGTGAATGGGATTTTGAGTTTCGGGGTTTGAAGAGTCGAAGAACTCGACTCTCTTGCATTTCGAACTCCCAATTTTCGAAGTCCTGATATGGCCAGGACCGTCGGATCAAGGTAGAGATTCGCAGCCGTCAACCTCAGCAAAGGTACGATTTTGGGTTTTGGGATTTGAAGAGTCGAGAGACTCGACTCTCGGGCATCATTGAGTCGCGAAATGCGAAAGGCGCCTCTTGGATTAGCCTGGGGTCATAACCGATTATCACATGGAGGTGAAGCCTGCGCTTGGTGCTTGAGTTGTACACGACGGATTTTCAATGAAAGAACCAGTGGATTGGTTTAGTGAAGGTCTCAATCGAAATACCTAGCCTACGCTAGAAACCTCGTAGGAATTTGGGGACTATGTCCCTCGATAAAGAAGGAGAAAGAAAAAGGTGAAAAATCTATTATGCCGTAGTGGGTGTGTGACAAATTCCCTCTCCAAACTTGTGCACTACTAGTCTTTATGCAGTTGTAAGAATGTGAATGACAAATGAGATCTAGTGCCTTCTTATTTATAGTTCTCTTTGTCACCTGTCCAAGCCGAATTCTTCTTTTAGAGGTTAACATTTAAATATTAATTCTTTTATCTCTTTGACATGTCTTCTAGGGTTTCTACACATATGCTTAAGGTTTCTCTTGCTTCCCGGAATCGTCTAGTCTCGTCAAAGGTTACACATAGAGGTTAATACTGAGCCTGCAACTACCATAATATCGACGGATAAAGTGTCCAACACTTCTCGATATGATGTCCACTCTTACCACAATAAGAGCAGAGTATCTGTTCCCATCTTGGAACCACAATCCCTTCTTGTCATTCCCCCTTTTTCTTTGTCTTAAGAAATTACCTTTACCTTTAGCCTTCTTCTTGGATGGATTTTCTTGCACATATTGTCTTCTTCAACATTTATCCATATTATGGTTACTAGTTCCACATGAATCACATGGATACGTAGACCATATACCAATCTTACCAGTGGGAAATGTTTGCATTCCCTCTTTATAATGCACATCTCTTTCTGTAGATGTCTTACATATGTTACCTTTCCCTAGGATGGAAGGTAAGACTAACTTCTTATTAAGGACCTTTTCATCTTAAGTTCTCCTTTATTCAATTTTGCTTGAGAATTCTCCATCTTGACGGGGAGAAGAATAATACGAGGAATCATCTTTCGCGATTATGCCTTTTGAAGGATCTAGTTCCTCTTGCATCAGAGACTTTACATTCTCTACTTGACAATCTTCATGGAATGGTATTGATGGTGCCAATAATTGATCCTTAGTCTGTAACTTCCTTTCCAACTCATGAAAAATACTTCTATGGAATTTCTCATGACATATCAATCAATATTGCATATTTTTCTTCTCCTCGAGAGAGATTGTAGCTGCACCCTTAATTCAAAATTCTCCTTCTGAATATGTCGGTTAATGTTCTTCTATAGCCTTAACTTCATGAGAGCTTTACTCATTTTTTCCTCTCAACAAGAGTCTTCAAAAACTTCACCAATTTGAGTCTTAGAACTCGTCACATCAACTTGCAAATACACGTCAAAACTAGCTTTGATACCACTTGATCCAAAAATCCTTATATACCAATCTTAATATTTAAAAACCCATATTAGCATCTAACTTGATTCAGAATAATTCTTGATCGTATATAGGTGATTTGCAGAAAAATGATGATGTTCTTATTATCCAAAATTTCATAAAATAATGATTAATTTGAATATTAATGAGATAACACAGTACACAATAAAAGAACTCAAAATATACAATAATTGATGACAAAGTTTACTACATCTTCGAGTTCCCTTTAAATAGTGAGATTGCTTCTCATAATCTCAAAATGTCAAATTACAATATAATATGGAGTTACAAAGCCAAATTTGAAGTCACTCTTCAATTCCTCTTGTCTCGAACTCAAAAATAGAGTTTACCATTGAGTTCCTTACTAAATTCTGAGAAAAATGAGTATAAAGTCGACCATATTTTGAACTGGCTCAATTTCACCCTCTTTACACACCAAACGATGCACTATGGCGCTCATTAATGGAAATATGAACTAATACTTTCAAATACAACGTCTTAGTAAAAAAAATAACATCACCATCATGCTCCTCTCGAGAAAATGATAAAAATTAGTATAAACATGCCTATATGTGGAAATGGTACTCCATGAAACACAAATCTAGACAACACCAAAACTAGGTGTCTCTCGGCATGCACTTCGATGCATTCGTATTGTATCTCCCATACTATGTCTCGAGATCCATGCATATCTCGGGATGTGTGTGTCGCGAGATTTGTGCTTGGTCTTAAATATACCACAGACCCAACCAAGGCTTACACCTTGGGTAACCAGTGACATCCACATTAAGATGTGTCTGTGTGGAATCTCCGACATAAAATTCACCTTGGGCGTGTTGGTTAAGACATTGGTTTGTGGGGGTATAGGTCACAGGTTCAAGCCTGTAGACCTCTCCCCCATCGACACTTTTGTTATAACCATAACACATATATAGTATGGTTTGTTTGTTTATCCATTGGCATATGTTTCGTTAGCCCCACGATATTCGGGTTACAGATACATTGGATCCATATATACCAAGGGTCTAGGGCTTATCCCTCGGCCCCTTTTTCCAGCCGACATAACATTTAAACAACTTTAAATAGATTTTATGCCACATACAGTTAAGTCCTAAATGTGTGGTGTAATGGTATGTTGTTGTCATTTCTTGTATGAGGTCGAGGATTCGATCCTTGTTGATCCACCATAATTTTGATAAACAAAAACCATAAAGGGCCAATGGGAGACTGCCATGTGGTGGTCTCTCATTGTTCCACCTATGCCAACCTTGCCACACCTCGAATGCTAATTGGACCACTTGTGTTGTATGATATGCCTTGTCACCTTGCAGCTATCCAGTTGCATGGTATGCCACATGGCACCTTCTAGTGTTTCCATGTTAGCATCATACAACCTATGCCACATGTCATCCTTTCAATGGTGACACATGTCACCTTGAATTTGAATTTGACTTTGACTTTTTGCCTAGTTTGAGAAATTTTTTGACTAGCCATAACTTTTGCATACGGAATTTGTTTGAGGCGATTTGTGCACTATTATAAATTTGTCACCGAGCTCTATGAAATGATGTCTTTTTCGAGAATATTTGAGATGGTCAAAGTTTTGAGCATTTCTAGATCCTCCTAGACCTCTGTGAGCATTATAGATCCTCCTAGATCAAGGAGGCGATAGAGAAAAATTTGAATGCTAATCATTTCGTTAATGAAGAAAATATGGACACTCATAACATGAAATTTTACTCACCCATGGATAAAGTGGAATTTATATATGATGATTTGAATTGTCCTGCTATTATCAATTCTCCTAGTTGAACCGAGTTAGAGCAAGAATGTTTTCCTATTGTTGATGGATTAGCTATTGAACCTTCTTTTTCTAAGAATTCTTGTGATTTTCTCCTCTCTTCCAACTATGAATATGTTTTGGAAGATATTTCAGATTCTCATATTGTGAAGGAGTAAGACAATAACAATGATCTTTTCTCTCAAGGAGAGGAAATAAACATACAAGACATAGTTATTTTATCACAACAATCCACTTTTTGCATGGAAAAGGAAAACCATGTTGAGGGAGAACTTGTTGATTGTGAATCCAATCCCAGTGTGGAGCCTACCAATTCACAATCATTCACTAATATGCTTGAGGAAGAGTAAATACCATTCAGGGAGTCACTTTTTGAAAATGTTTCTTGCTCAAGAAAATATTGTAATTCTCTTAATTCTTCCACTTATTATTATTTGTATCCTGATATTTTTAATGGTTTAACTTTGCAAGAAACCACCCACCATCCCATTAAAATAAACTCAATGCGGTCGACCCCTTTTGAAGTACTTGATGGTGGCAGTGTGCAAATGGAAGATAAAGAGGATAAGGCCTTTTCCCTTAAACTTAGTACAACTATCTTGTATCATCCTTTTTCATGGGATGAAGGAGATCTTGTAGAAAATGTATATCAGACCATATATCTTTCTTTTTCATCTTCATTTTTTATTAGCATAGAATATTCTTGTTCAAGTAACCCTTTAGTTGAGATTGTTAATACTAGTGGATTTCACCACTATCTTAAAGACATCTCTTATGCCATGGTGGAATCTAGTCCATGTATATCCTTTGATCCCACTAGTTTATCTCAAGTTGATGGTTGCTTGAAGTATGTGCCCCGGGAGGCTTGCCAAGACAATGAGGCACTTCAGTCTACACTGATGGTTATGTCAGACCCACTTTCTTTTGTTTTTCCTTCAGACATAAACAAATTTATCAGCACAAAGATTCTCTCACCAAGTACACTTCATATAGGTTCTATATTGTATGGTTCTCATTTGGTATGCTACTTTCCATTAAACTCCCTCCATCAATTCTATGTTAGTCATGGTATATTTCATGATAGAATCGAAGCATGGTTGGAGGAATCTTACTTAGTGAATGTTCCCATCAATCCTCACTTTCACATATTTAATATGGTGAATAGAGTTTTTGGTGTTTTAATTATTCCTACTTTTAGTTTATTTATGTTCCAAGTTCTATCACTATTTTTTTCTCATGAACATATGTGTGCAGGCTTGGGATTATACGAATGGATACATTGGCATTATGACTTTACATAGCTCATTCTTTTCAACCATTATAGCATAAGATAGGAGTGGGATAGAATAGGCTAGTTTCTCTCCTTTGCATAGTTCATCTTTGCTTTCTATTTTTTAAATAATTTTATGTTTTCCATTTCCTTTTATTATTGTTGGTTAAACAATGAATGTAATTTGCTATCATGCAAACTATAGGTTGGGAAACTCCCGACCCAATCCACTAGATGGTGATAATGGTGGGATATTTTACCCACTGTCACCTTAGATAAACCCTCCCCTTGATTTAGTGAAGGAAGAATCCAACACAAGGGGGGAGTCTCAGGTGACCCTAGGGGGGATGTGAGATGAAAAGTGATACTTATGAAGAGATTCCCCTATAGGTCAAGTTTCTAAGTGGAGAGTGGCTTGAAAACGAGCTTTGAAGGTGGTTTATGGCTGCCAAGTGTTTGAGTACCTGCAGAAGATGGTTGCACCTGCCCAAGACACAAGACTTGCCCCAAGACACAAGAAATAACACATATACAAGATTAAAAGTTAAGTGGACAAGCAATGCAAGCTTGGTGTCCCTAATTGCAGCAATAAACAAGAATATATATATCAACAAGAACAATAGCTAGTTACTGCATATTTAACCATCAAAATTGTCAAATAATTATTGGACACTGAAGTACTAAAACAATAGATAACTTTCCAATACTTAAACATGAACTTTGACGGTAAATTAGGGCTACCAAATGAATTTATCAACAAAGTGTTAGGGCATCCTTATGGCTATAGCAAACAATTTCTATAGCAACAACTTCCAACCATAAAAATCAACAAGTAAACCGTCAAAAAGATAGCCCCTAACCAATAGAACAATAATCTAGGTTTATAAGTCAATTTTCATTGTTGAAAAGTGAGTAAATGATGAAAGAAAGTGAAGTTTCTTGCAACCCTAATGGTTGTAGAATTAAATTCATTGCAACAATGAAATCCTTGGCTAAAAGAGGATTCCCTTAGGACACATGAAATCTTATAACATGTAGAAAAGATTTCAACTTAAACAATTTCTATATCTCGTAATTCTACGTACCCCAATGCGATGATTTTGTTTCTCCAATGCAAGACATTAGTGCCTTTAACTATTGGGTTATGGAGTCTTTAAAAATTAAAGAGCTAGTTGTGTTACTTCCTTGGGGGTGTAAGTCATTTTACTCCCCAAGGCAAGCAATACTAGCTAAGGAAAACATTAGGAGGGTGTAAACCCTTTTACTCCTCCTAGTATTCCTTTATGCAACAAATTATTCCAAGAAAAAATGATGGGATTAGTGGGGTTGTATGCCCTTATACTCCCCCAAAACTTAGCAAATTAACATGGTTATTTAATAGGTGCTTCCACATGGTAAACAAGGTCCACAAGCTCTGGGTCTCGGGTCTCAATTTACGGTTGTAAATGGAGCTACAGGTTCTGGAACTAGCATCTATCGAACATATTACACCGGAATTCCATTCACCTTTCACACTCCAATACGTAATTAAGTGTTGTTAGTTGTCCCTAATCAATATATGATGTGATGTCACTTGGCTTCCTTTCACTCATCAAAAACATGTTTAGAGGTTGTAGAGCTCGATTCCTAGACATTTGTGTTTAAAAAACTTTAAGAAATAATAAAATATATTATTTTATTAATTTTATTTTACATTTATTTTTAATTACCATTTCCATTCAAACACATTATTTTGTATGAAACACAATGTTTATTTTAATTACCATTTCCATTCAAACACATTATTTCCATTCAACTTTAAGAAATAATAAAATATATGTTTTATAAATTTATAGAAAAAGTTAACAATAGTGAATTTGTGGCCATTTACATGAACTTAACAATGATGATTACTTGTGATCATTTGCATTCAACATATTATAAATAACTTTGAGCTACATAGAATACAAATTCAAATCCATGTTATCCATCCTAGAAGGGGTATATTTTCAAAGTATGAGTTAAAAAAAGAAATTACTAACAAACTTACCGTTTATGATACACAATCTGTATTCATATGTGACTTACATATGGAAATATTATTCTCTAAATGCTTATGAATAATAATATTGGCTCAAAATGGTCTTAAAGCTCCTGTGTACATGACTACCAAATCCAACCAACAAAACAATTAGTAACATTAAAAGCACAAAAACACAGACTCCCACTAAATGCATAGTTGAAAGCAATGAATGTCTCCACATTTTAAAATTTTTACCATATTATATTACTTATCTACTTTTTTTTATAACATATATGATTCCATTTGTTTATATATATATATATAGTTTCAAAAATATACATCTATTATGTTTATGTTTTAAGAAGTTGAATATTTATGTTCTTTAAAAAAACATTTATATATTTAAATAATTTGTATCTACTTCATTATTTGTAAGTCAAAACCCAAATACTATTTGATTTTAGATTTTAAATATATGTGCATACATAAAACATATTTGGCACGTGCTTTTTTATTTTAGATTTTAAATATATGTTCATACATAAAACATATTTGGCACTTGCTTTTTATAACAGTAGATATGATTTAAGTTTTTAAGTTTTTCTTAAAAAAAAAATGTAATGTTGAAAATATTTGATATATATTATTTATTATTTAGATTTTTAAAAGATAGTGATTTTTAAAAATAAAATACATTTTCATATAAAAATAAGTTGTATATATATAATATGTTGTTCTTGATATTATTTTTATTTATGTCTAGCTAGAGATTTGACCTTCATCCAATTGAGCTAATCCATCGGGCTATGCTTATACTATTTTTATTACAAATAACACAAGAAATTGAATATCTTACAAAAATTGTGCTATATTCATTCCTAGTGACACTTTTGCAACAGTCATCAAATATTTTTCATTCCAAAGCATATTTTATTGTTCAAACAATCAACTTGTCATTGGAGTCCATATTTTAATATTAAAAAAAGTAATACAATTTTATATAAGAGTAAAATTAATAAATATATATATATATATATATATATGTGTGTGTGTGTGTGTGTGTGTGTGTGAACTCTAAAATTCATTTTCAAAAACATTCTCATATTGTATAACTCTATTTCTCTCCCTCTATATGTGTATATCCTCAATGTAAACTTTTAAGTTCTATTATTCTTAACATGATATAAATGTTAAACATATTATCAAAATACAAATTTCTTTATTTAAAGTTTAAAATATACTTTCAAATATTTGTTTGATCTTTCTTCTACAAGGTTATTTCTTGACCTTGTTCAATTCTACACAACTACATAAATTATTGTTGTTCCAATAGTTGCATACATACTTCAACAAATATATTGACACTTGAATAAATGTATTTATGACTTTCCTCACATATGTATTCTTCTTGAATTGCATTCATATCCATTATATTGTTTCTCAATAAATTCATGCAACAATGTGTTTTTTAGGTGGTCTTTCGGTTCCCTTTATCTATTCGTTTTTGAAACAACATATTAAAGGTATGGCATCAATGTTAACAACAAACTATATTACAATGATTGGAAATGGAGATATTCTTTCCAACCCCATTCTAAAACTTCTAGACTTCAAGCCAACCTTATAAGACCGTTATTGTGTACTCTGATATGATGGAACCAATAAATTGCAAAGCTTATTTACTTCAATGCTTGAGTGATATTTCACATCATCTCAAATGAAAAATGGACCCTTAGTTCCATGTAACAACTTGAATTGTAGATCTATCCAAAACAAAAAGTATGTCTTCAATCTACTTGATTTGCACTCCTCGACTTTACTTATATTGTATAGAACTATTCTCTTTCTTTTTCTTCTACCACATCTCATTCAAAATCACATACATCACACACATTAGCCACATTTTAAACTACCCAATATGTGATCAATAATTAGAGTGCTAATTGTACATTGTTTTTCCATTTTTTAATGGGTTTTAATAGTTCATGAAATGCAAGTGTAGACTTTGACATCATAGATTATTAGTGACCCAACATTGATCAAATATGTGTTTTGCAAGTGCTTATGGAAAACAAACAAAACACCCCCAAACTTTAATCCTATTAAATATTTGAATCCATACTTAAATGAATGGACATTGAAAGTCAATGTGCTTTTAAACATTGGTCTACGCACCTTCATTAATGTCAAGGGACATTACCATGTCTTTAGCTTTGATGTTATTGACATGGAAAGTAGTAAGATACGTATTTCATGCTTCAACATATGAGCGACACACCTTCACTACAATGTCATGCACCACATATGTAGAAGGAATACACATTGCACTAGTGTTTTCCTACGAATGATATGCGAAAATGAAAGATAATACTTATGTCTCACTTCAAAGAAAGAAGGGGAACACTTGTATCCTTTGTCACTTACAAAATTAAAATTTGCATCGTTGATCAATACTCCACTGCTCCACACTGATTCTCTAATGTCATAGGGGAGGTCACAAAATTGTAGCTTCTTCTATGTTTTGATAATTCTATACATGCAATGTTTGATCAAATGATACAACTGGGCCATGTAATAAAAAAAATTTCATGTGGTTCACGACAATGGGCCGAGTATCTTCAGAATATTGGGGGATAAACAACAAGATCATGTTATAGACCCATTTAAGGGCACATCATGTCACTCACAATGAATTGAACCTAGGTGGGCAGGGTAACAATCATTCCTCCCAACCACCCAAGCTACATCCAATGGACATTGAGAAGATATGTATATTTTGTCTTATGAACAATTAATGTAAATATAATTCTAAATAACATCAATGACATGGTTTTGTATTTACCAATAATTAGTGATGATAATACAAGTTGCTTTCAACTTTGTTTCATTTTAATAACAAATTATGATTTGATATCTACATAACAAATAGCTCTAGATGATATCTAGAATTAAAAATTGTGCACATGTAACATTTTTTGTTTATGTAATTTATTTGGAAAAAATTATTATGTTATTCACTTCTCCATGTTATCTTTGTTTCATCATTTTTTCTCTCACTAAATATGATGGTCATAAAAACACATGCTACTCAATTTTTTTATGCATTCCCTTTCCCCTGCTTCGGGGGTATGCTAGGTATGCAAATCCTACTAAAAGTGTTTGTCCCCTTAATTTTAGGGTAAAACAAAAAGTAAGGGGACAACAACCCTTACTTTTCCCCTTTACAATATAAATTCAAATTTAACCCTAAAATGCACATAAGAAACCCTAAAGAAGCATGATGTCACCCATTTAGGGAAACGTTTTGGCACTTTTAGCAAATCGTTGAGCTTGGGGATGAATGTTGGGCCTCTAAAGGCCCCTCTCTCAAACTCTAGGGTCCTCAATGTGACCCTCTCCATCCAAAGACACAAAGTGTCAAGCAACAACACCACCAGCACAAGCCCTAGCCCCAGGGTGATGTCAACCTCCTCAAAAGTGACATTTTAGCCTCAAGAGAAAATCGTTGGGCTGGCTAAAGATTGGGTTATGCCCTCCATGGTATCTACTTATGCCTCCAAAGGCTAGTATCGTCATCTAGTGTGCGGGCCATGGTATCCAACCCATGGGCTTCAAGCCCCAAGGAAGCCCAAGATAAGCTTGTTCTTCCAAATTTGTCCACCAACTAGGTCCTGCAAAGATAATGAATGTGCCCTCCAAGGATCTCAAGTCAAATGCATCTTGATAAGTAAATCAAATAAATAAAAGATCCATATAATCATGTACATCCAAACCACCTCATCAAAATAAACAAGTTCTCAAAGACCCTATGCAATTTGCCAAGTTTAGGTATGGGAGGGTTGACAAAGTGACCTATTGGCTGAATCATACCTCAAGTTTAGGGGTGTTTCCAAAGTGGGACCTCTCTAAGATATGTGGACAAAGTGACATGGATGGGGGAAAGACTCTTGGGCATGGGGTTCATGACATACAATGGACTGTAGTATCTCATTTATGGGTGCCTTTGTAGAGGGTGTGTTGCACCTTCGTTTTCAATGCAACCTTTTTCCAATCCCATTTATTGTCTTTTGTCTTTTAAAGATGTTTCCAAGTTGAAGACAAGGTGGGGCTTTTACCTAAGAATGAAAAAAAATTCCCACCTTGACTCTAACTTGGTCACATCATGCTTCCACAAGTTGAATTCATGTGTGGGGCTTCTACCTAAGAATGAAAAACAGTGCCCACACATGCTCTACCTTGGTTGGCATTTTGTATTAGTCATTTTATGGGTCCCATCAGTTTCTTACGAGAGAAATTTCATTGTCCTCGGGATCCTTGGGTGAGTATATAGAAGGTTCATGATTAATTTTTATCTTTTTTTAGATACAAGCCTTTGGGCCTTCGACCCCTTCTTCCCATGAAATGAAGGACAATCCCTTCTTGGGTCAGTACACCCGAAAATCCCAAAAGGTAAGGAGAAGAGGGGATGAAGTATGGAAAATGACAAGTATGGTCGGGAATGGCATGATGACTCATCAAGAGGACCTCTGAGTAGAAAACCCATCCCTAAGGGTGACCCACTTACTAGGGCGCAATGTCAACCACCAAAGTAAAACAAGCCAAAGAGCATAATTTCCAAGAAAACATTAGATAATCAAAAGCAATTTTAAATGCAACAAACTTAAATGCCTCAAATATTGAAATGGTGCTCACCATATTACCTAGATTGTACCTCATGGAGCAAGACCCAATGTCTTCCGGAAGCCATTTGGTGTGGTGGATAGCCTCATGATGAACATGGAACTACGGTGGTGAAGTGGGTCTTTGTCTGTGCAAGTGGACACTGTTGGTCAAGTTATCTCTCGGTACTCCATGTCTGCAACCTGAGGGCCTTGAGACATCATCTCCTTATTTATCCCTAGAATTGGGGATAACAAAATTCTCATCAAATATAGAAAGAAATAAAATATTTTCTCGTGAATTTTTTCCTGTAAATGGATTTTTTTATATAGGAAAAAAATGTGTTATTTCATTCTCAAGGCTTCCTATGTGTTGGGGTAATTTTCAAATCATTGATTCCATGCATGATCACCATGTCAAAACCTTGTAAGCATTTTTTCACCTTACAAGCGGGTCTTTTAAACAAAGGATATTATTTATTCCCTCTTGTGGTGAAAATGGACACTCATATATGCCTCATATTTATATCTACATGATTCTAATTGGAAGATTTTGCTTGATTGAGTTTCTTTTGAATATTGGGCTTGTTGTCCATACATAGTGAATAGAATTTTTCAGTGATTAATTCTACCCATATGAAATTCAAGCCACTCCAATTCCTTTTGATTTTCTTCCATGATTATTTTTTGGTTTGGAGTAGTCAAAAGGTTTATTTCCCATTAACTATTTTTCTTTGGTTACTCTTAGCCAACATAATTTTATGTATAGATTTTTCTTAGCTTAGTAAGCTTGGCTAATTTTTCTTTTTCATTTACATTCTTTAAACACCCTTAGTTTTGATTTTGGGCATTGGATGCACATATCTTATGCTATGTTCAGTTAATTTTTCAATGAGGAGTTTATCTTTCATCTTTCTCTTACTTGATCCAAGTTTCCTTTTTACAAAACAATGAGAGATATCCTTTTGGACTGTCCGGAAACATGTTTTGACATTGTGGACAACACTATTATCTATTTCTTTATGTTGATATCTATTCCAAAAATTTCTTGAGTTGAGCCATTTCATTTACTAATCTCAGTGGCTAATTGAAAATTTACTCCTAGTCTCATCCATCACGAGAATTTTAGACCTGATATTTTCTTGAAAAGTATATTTCTATCTTTCGTATTTTCTGATCTCAAGTCATTCATTCTGGTTACATTCTTGAGTAATTTGATTTTTATCATGGCTCAGTACTACACATTTATCTCAATGTTGAAGCCATTCAAATCCTTAGAGTTGTAAATACTTTAATGGAATATGTCAATGCAACTTCTAAGATTCTAATTTCGAGTTTTCAACATTTGTTTCGATCTTAGCCATGATAATAAGTTTCAAGATGTGAATTTATTGAGGGTTGTAACTCATCATCTATTGGGATTCGACTTTTGGCATTTCTTGAACCTAAAAACTCAATTTATTCCTATTTTGGAAATATAATCATTCTTTGGGTTAGTTTGGAATATCTTCTATTTGATCCCTCTTACTCGTGAGCTTGTTGATTTTGTTTTTTTAATTATATGTCCCATTYTTTGAATGAAAAACCTATCTAGTAGAGAGACAAGCTACACACTCTTCTTTTTCACTTATTTTTCTCCATATTATTTGCGTTATGCAAGCTCAATGAGGTGAAATTTATGGTTTGTCTACTTACAACRCTCTTGGTAGCTTCAGGATATCAATTTCATAGACTTTCCCATCATGCCAAAATTTAACTCATTAGAAATCAGGCTTTAGTCATTTAATTCGTTTATGATTTCCAATTCTATCTTTCAATTATGATGGGAGAGTCAAGCCATCTAGGCAGTGATCTCAGATTGCTTACTCCTCACCAAAGTGTCTTAATTGTTATCATTCACACCATACTTCCTCTTGCCTCTCACAAGGTTGAAGATGATCATACTAATTATTCACATCATTATCATTAATAATCAAAGGAAACACATAGCTTGGGGTGAAATGTTAATAATTTTGAATCATATTTTTATGAAAAAGGATTGGTAATGGACACATATCTTTTGACCATGAATGGAATTATAGTTTTTTGGTTCCATTTGTTCAAATTGATTGATTTTGATTGCAAGAACAAGATAGTATCTCTAGCGGAGCCAAATCTCACAACAATCAATGACACTAAGTCTCATGTTGAAGGAAATATTGTGGGAAAGCACATACTTCCTATCTCTGAGGAAGAAGGCTATGATATTTGACTAATTGGACAACAAATGAATACTTGATGACTACATTGGCATTTGCATAAGTTTTATGACAACAGATTTAGTTCAATTTTATGTTAGCTTAGCATGTTTTTCTTATAACTAGTTTTAATTTTGGTCTTTATTTTTCTTTTTAATCTTATTCCATTTTAATAAGTTAGTCATTTAGAGGAAGAGATTTTCTCAAACTGCCTAATAGTTTATCATACCATTCTCTTTTGTTAGGTAGGATGGGAAATGGCTTGTACAACCAACAACTCATGATTTTTCTATTTAATGAAAGAAACTTAGGGAAGTGTTAATCTAAACTTGGTTGCTCAGATTACTTTGCGACATTTTTTTAAATTAACCAAGGGTGTCACCAACCCAACAATTGATCAGAAATGTAGACTCATTCATACATTTACATGTTGATATCTGATCTAGTGAATACTTGGAGTCCTTTTAATGAATATTTTGATGACCTCTATAACTATGATATCCCCTCTTTGTCTCATCAGAGTGAATTGTTTAAATCTTTTGGATTAATAATTATTTTTTATGGCAAAGAGAAATTGGTGCTTGGGTGAGAAATATGAAATGTACTTTCTATTATTAAAAAATTCATCATTTTCAAATATGCAAAGGACTTGTTCATGCCAATAAATATTCAAAGCTTATGGGTTTGTGGAATGTTTTATATGGGTGAATTTGAAAATCTGTTTTGACTAAACTTCTTCGTTAACCCATTTTTCTAGGTTCCTGGAAGAATTTACTTGTTTCATTAAAAGATAATTGTATTAGAGGATTGTGTTGCGATTTTTTTTCACTAAATTATCAATTCTCATAATCTTGCTTGTTCTTCATTTCAGATATTTACCTTGGGAATCTTTCTAATGGTTAATATTTCTTGCATAATTATTGCTCTTGGCTTACTTTCCAAGATTTCATTGAGAATGCATTCACTAATAATGCTTATGATCTATATTATTCTACTAACATATATTTCACGATTAATTATTTTCGTAATGACTAACATATAGTGTGATTTTGATTTTTCTCTCAATTTAATGCAATCGCTTTCTTTATTTTAATTTGTAAATAAGTTTACTTCATTTTCCTTAATTTTCAACCATGACAGTGGGTTCATATTCTTATACCATCATAGGTGAATTCTTAAATTTATCCAATTCCTTCGGGCATTTTAATAATCTTAAAATTTGTCACTATAAAATCTCAAATATGTTGGAATGCAAGTCTGGTTAGATATCAATTTTCTTGACCCATGCTCATCATAGTCTTGCTGATTTTTGGTTTTGAAAATCTATGGGATGGGTCTTAGCTTAATGTGGAAAGCTTATTTATTAATGTGGTTCCCTTATCTTGATTCTTGGAGATGGATTAATAATACCTTTGTGTATATCATTCAGACTCTATTGTTGCCACCAGATTTGTTACTTGCTTCTTGGTTCTATTCTTATTTTTCAGCCAGTTTTCATTCTTTTGATGATTGGCATTCTAGATTTAGACTTCTCTTAGTTTAGTTTTATTTTCATGAATTGGCTTCGG
Source organism: Picea engelmannii (assembly GCA_009831015.1). NCBI lineage: Eukaryota > Viridiplantae > Streptophyta > Pinopsida > Pinales > Pinaceae > Picea > Picea engelmannii. The sequence continues at coordinate 943,127 of ML794300.1, forward strand.
TTTTAGTACTTGCTTTCTTCTTGTACATATTACTTCCACCATTTATTTTGAATATTGGTATGTTCCCTGAGATAATTTGACTCCTTAGTTTGCCTTTAGGATTATATTAAATTTGAGTGAGGGGTTGGTCCACTCCTAGCCATATACTAAAGAAATTTTTACAAGTCATAAGATGTATGGGTTGCTCTATCTGAATGAACATTCATAAAGTTCTTAGTTGTAGGTTTAGACTGATAGTTTTGGTGGAACACATGTGCATATTGAGCGTACCATGGTAATCCATAAGTATATGAAAGTGTATATCAACCTTTTTCTTTCAGCTCCATCCACTTCATGTTAATAAATGGCCAATACTAGGATGGTTTTTGGGGACACCTGTGGTTTAAAATAAAATGCATAACATATACTTAGCAAATCAAAGCAACTCTTGTATAATCTTGCTTCCTACACACCCTATGTGCGTATGCATATCTATATACAAATATAAAAGGGTGAGCATATTTTGAAATAAAAATGAAGTTGAAAGCACTATTAATAGTGTGGGAAGTACAAGTAAACTTGTCGGGGATATGGACCCTTGTTGGCAGTGGAGCTATGATTGTATGGTATCGAGGCTACTTCGTCGAGGCTATGGATGCTCACAGGCAATGAAGCAATGCTAGGAAAATAGATATGGGGAACACACTTATGTAAATGTTTGATTGTTATAAAAGTGAAAACCCATGGTTAAACCAAGGCTAATTTGAAGTGTGTAGACAGTAAAAGAATTTACCTCATTATTTGGCTCTTTGAAAAGGGTGTGTTAGATTACAAGTACTAGAAATATTGGATTATATCTTTCATAATTTGGCATCAATGTGGTACCCATGATTATTGGAAAAAATTTCACAGTTTGATGAACTTATATTTAAAATTCAGATCTGAAGTAAAGGCCCTAGACTTCTACTGACAGAGATAACAGGTTCTTCTAGTGTGTTGCCATTTATTGAGGCCACAACAACCTCCCTTTACTTTTTATTTTACAAGAAAAAAGAAAGCGCCCCCCTCCCCCCCCCAACTAAAATTTGAACTCTAATGCCTAATCATCTACTGTTGGAGCCTAATGTTAATTATGTGTCTACCTTGAGGGAGGTGGAGGTTTGACCTTGATTGATGATTGTCTTTGATGGAGGTTGATCATTCCTTTTGATCTTATGATTTCAAATGTCTTCATGATTCTTCTTGGCCTAAGATGTTTTGCTGACATTTGTATGATGGAATTGACACCTTATCTTTGGACCTTTTGCAGATTCTGAAGTGCTTGATTATCCTATATGGTTGTAGAGTATGATGTTCTGTTGACTGTCTTAGATGAGTTTGTTTTTTAAGATTTTCTAAATGGCTAATCCAAAGGCTACATTCTGTTGCTTGCATGTTGTACTTAATATCTTCATATTTATGCTCTTGTATATGGTCACACTCTTTGGTTTCAAACTCTTAGCTTTAGTCACACAATCACTAATCCTTCTCTTGAGTTTGAGGCTTAGCACATCCGGTTTTCAGAAAACTTATCTAAAGCTATCCGTGATTGTATTTCAATAGACCCGACACTCATTTATGATGTTTGCTTGAAGGCGAGGAATATAATGTTTATGGTATATTGACAAGTCTCTTTTTAATCACATGACTAATATCATCTTCTCTATGGTTGCAAGAGTAGGTTTGCAATATCACTTTCTTCACATGATTGCTCCATCCTTGAGATGCATGTGGGGGGAATCCATTGATCTTATTCCTCTTTCTATCTAGATCTTATTTGTAATTTGAAGCCAACGATCAACATTATGGACTAAGCCTTGTATTTCCCAAGCCTCATCAAGATTTGTATTTTTATCACCATTGTGGTGATAAGGCTGGAGATTTGATCCTTGTCCAAAACTTTGATCTTTACCAGGCTATCCCTCATTGGGAAGCAAGTTACCTTGGCTTGCAGTTTCTCTAAGGTCTGAAGCTCCCAAGGTTATTGGATCCACCCTTTTCATAGGATTGTCCCTAAGCCTTTTCATATTGATCTCTACCAGGTTCTATTTTGGCCTTCTCTCTCTTGGAAAACCTAGGCCCAAGGTCCATTGAGCTTCATGGATGAAGGTCTTTTTTGTTTCGTTTACCAATGTCTACTCATTATTTTTCGCAATCAGTACCATGCATTGTGGTATGACGTAAGGACCTATTCCTTGACCTGATTGTATTCCCTATCTTGACTATCCTAGTAGGTATGTCCTCTGAGATGTTAAACTTGACTAGATTGACATGTGTCCTACGTTCAATTGGCATCGATATCCTCTTACCATTTGTCATTATTTGTAACATTGATTTGTCACACAATTTGTCATTTCATACCCTTGGTCGCTCTTATGCACCTGACCCCCTAACCTCTCTTAGGTTGGTGAGGTGTCAAAATTTCCCCTTTTTTATTTGATTATTTTTTGTAAAAAAATCTCATAGTTGGATTCCACTCATCAAGGGATTTCCAATGGATGCTCAAATATGAGTTCCAGATCAAAAGTTATGGCCTCCTAAAGTTCCAAGGCCATCATCTATCTTGTCCAACTCATTGCCACGTGGAATCCACGTGGCTCCCTATCATTAGTGCCATATGGCATGGCACTAACATGAATGTTGACATTGCACCTTCCACCTAGCTTGTTGGGCACACATTTAATCTTAGAGCCCTCTTCGTCATCATAATTCATCCATTCCAAAATGTTGCAGGTCATTCCGACCAACTCCTCCCAATGGCATTCGACCGTTTCCGATCAGCTCCATTCAAATTAATCTCTTTCGACGATGATCAACCCTTTCCGATCAGGTCATTTCCGACCGAACCAAATCCTTTTCGACCTGATCATATCTTTCCATTCTAACCATCTCATTCTGATCTGATATGCTCCTTTCTAACCATGCTCTTCCCGATCCGATCAACTTTTTCTGACCCGATCATATCTTCCCAAACAAATTTTTCCCGATTCTACCAACTCTTCCCGATCCGATCAATGTTTTTTGACCCGACCAACTCATTCCTAACCCAACCAACTCTTCTTGACCACATTCAGGCAACATTTTTTAAACAAACATATCTTGGGATACATGTGTCGAAATTGAGCCCACGATACCTCATTATAAAGCTATCGATCATAGGAAGACAGTGGAAGAGGTCTTCAGATTAGAAAAGTGACATCAACTCCCAAAAATCGTACAGAGAAACATGAAAAGAATTTGGGGGGGAAACGGACTCTTCAACTCCTGTTTGTAACTTCCGCATATTCAATTTTGAAAAATATAAAAGAAATTTGAAATTCGAAATGACAAAATGAAAGGGGAAAATGAAGTGAACAGTCACTAGAGATGAATAGTCTCTCTTGTCTTATAAAAGAAGACTTGCTCGATGTAATGAGGGACTTTTTACCATTGTGTAGACTGTGAATACTATTATTTCGGGATATATGAAGATAAAAAGGAATTTTCAAAGTCATAATTGTTTGCAAATACACAAGGGACTATTCTATACATGTATTTGTCTTTTGAGATTTTTGAGTGCTAATCATATGGACTATTTATGTGCTTAGTATTTAGGATTCTCGTATTTTTGTGATTTCTAATGAGTACATGGATGCTGTTACAGACCTACTCTTCAACTATTTGAAATGATATCTCAAATATTATTGTACTAACATATTCTTAGCTACCATGAACTATTCATGTTGTCAAGATATCACTTTAAATTGTGCTCATCTATTAGTTTTTCTCCCACAGAATATGTTAGAATTAGTTAGGATATATTAGTTTTCTTTCAATTTAGATTAGATTTAGAATTAATTAGAACTCTTTGGGGGGAAGTTCATTGTTTTTCACTCTTTTATTCGTTTAATTCTTAGTGGCAACTAGGCCCACATACTGGTCAGAAACACTACACCAAACGAGAGTAGGTATAATTGGGACCTATCATCTGGCATTCTCCCTTACCTGCTTGACAAGCCATTTGGACCCGTCCGAATGTTCTTTTTCTTTCTGTCCTTCTTGCGGTTCAACTCTATATGTAGTTTCCAGCACTTTTCCTCAGTGTGGTTATCAATGTTGCAATTATTTCAATGGTTGTTGGGATCCTTGTACTAATGTGCAACATATATCATCTTCTTATCCTTTCCCCGTTTCCACTTCTTCTTCCCCTCTTTGGAAGATTCTTGGTTCTCTTTTTGCTTGGAACCACTTGTATGCCCCTTCTTTTGGCTTATGTTTTCCAGGTGTTGTGCATGTACACATGCCTCATCCATTGTCCCTGGCTTGAAGAGCATCATCTACTTTCATAGATGATTGTGTAAACTCCCCAAATACTTGAGGAGTACATTTAGGTTCTTGGGAGAGATACCCAACATGATGGTCATGTTTTTTAACTCATTGGTGTACTCCTATACACTCTGCCCCTACCTCTGCCTAAAGTAGTGCCACTGAATCCATTGCTCCTCTTCATACCTGATAGGGTAGAATTGAGACTTAATGAGGGCTTTAACTTTTGAAGTCCTCCCACCTATTTACTAGTGGATCACCCTCCAACCTAAGTGTTTCTGTATGGATTTTCCACTAGGTTAAATCATGGCCCTCTAACTTCAATTTAGCAAATGAAATATTTTGATCTTAATCTATATGGTGAATGCTAAAATAAACTTCTAGTTGTTGTGACCAATGATTCAATTTTAATGTGTCGGTCTCACCTTGCTATGGATTTATGTCCACTTTCACTTCCATCTCGAATAAAGACTATGGGGGGTTTATGGAACTAGAACTCAACTTCTCTTTCTCAGGGTCTTTTCGTGACTCCTTTTATGGGTATTTTTTATCTCTCGATTTCCTCTTTGATCCGATCTCTTAATTAGATCCTCCAACCTTTCTGATCAATCCAAAATTAATTGCTAGAGCTGCCATGAGGAGGGAGATATTGTGAGGTATGTCAACACATTTCTCTTCTAGCCTCATAAATCCCTCCTCTGCTAGATCTTGTTATGAGAAAACTCGTCATCCATGGCTAGGTTTCTATCACTTTCTTCTTAAATTGATTTATGGATCCTTGCAAATTTCCACAAATATCCCAAGAAAACCTTCTCTGATACCAATATGATATGTAAATTGTCATGAATATTCCACTGAAACAATTCATCACAATAGATTTAATAAATAAAACTGAAATCTACACTGTGAAGGTTAAACTCCCTTAGATTCTGGAATCTTTAGTTACTGATTTTCTGCTTATGCGTGAAATAGATAAAATGCAGAAAATAGAGAATAGTAAAATACAATCACACACCATCCACAAAATAACACAAATATTTTATCTCGGAAACCCTAATGAGAGAAATCCTAGCTAGAAGGTGAGGCTGCTCTACTCTCTTTTCTTCGGTATGGAAATAATGCAAGTACAAAGAAGAAGGCACCCTCTATGGAGTTACCTAAGACCTGTGGCCTATCAGGTTGGTACAAAACATTAACCCCTTCTGTTATGCTCTCTAATTTTCCCACTCCCATTTTTTTTTCTCTGTCATGGAACAAAATACAATAACATAGAATGGAATCCCTTCTCCTCTTAGCGGCCCAATATTTAACATAACCCAATAACCATCTAGGGGTAGGGTTTTGACCTCCTCAACCCTCAATTA
>ML794300.1:968757-990465 GCA_009831015.1 Picea engelmannii
CACAACTGTTACAGTGATCCAACATACATCATCCTATAACAGTCACAACTCGACTGGATCCTCCAATTCCGAGCTGCTCTAATACAGTATATACAAAGACATGAAAGAAACTGACATTCATCAGGCAAGAAGTCTCAAGAGTCCAGAAATAACCAGAAAACAATTCTTCATTTAAAGTTTTTACAACTGGGAGTCTTTCTCAACCATCGATCCTTACAAAAATACAATTACTGAGTCTATATACTCAGAAAATTCGCTTAGCGGCGACCTGTTCAGTCCTTCCAGGCTTGGTGTCCCTTCAGCCAAAAATGGGATGAGTAATCACTGTTGGACCCCACCTCATCTGCATATGGCCTCTGTAAGAGGAGTAGCTGGGTCATTAAGAGCCAGGCTAGCGTGTACAAACCTTCTCCATCCGACCGAGGGTTCAGCATGGCCTCTCTCTGAAAAATTGGGTACACAGGACCTTCTCGAGCAGACTTCTCGCTAGGCCCTCCATACCCCAAACTTAATGAATGACAGGAGGTCTCAACCATTCGATCACATCTTCATTTATTCCGAGTGAAAACCAGGATCGAGGTCTCACTAGTCGACGCCTGGAGACCACGATGATCCTCTCGACGATCAAACCTGACACCTTTGGCCCCTTTACGCACAACTCCTTTCCTCCTTGGTGACCACGGGCTGTTATCTTGTGTTTAATTTCAAATCGCTATCGGTGCTTCGGGGATCACGGGTGAGAAAGGAACATGACCTTTCCTCTTCAAAATCGCGATGAGCGAACTGTCGGGAGAGCTCAATTGGGTGCCACGCGTCCTTGAAAACAGACGATCCCAAATTCACCCGACGTTGTTGTGGGTCCCAGCTCCTGGGCGCTTTCAGCGCTTCAGGGTTCGGGGCTTCGCGATACAAAGTGACATGAAACCTTTACCATTCGAACTTGCGATTTACGAAAGCCGACGCGGCTAGATATTGCACTAAATCCCGAGCGACTTGGCAGCCCCGAAATCCCGATGGTCGTATATCAACTTTGTGGATGGATCTCGGCCGCTGAAGACAAAACTTTGCCCGCTCACTTGCTTGGGGGGGATGAAATGAGACTTTCTGCGTTGTGCTCGGGCGCTTCTCATGCGACTCGCTGACCAGAAGGCCCCTTGCGCCCCGGACAAGAAATACTACTAACATTAGGCTCCATGGGGGATAGAGTCATCCCCGTGATGCTCTAAGGACTCATTTGCAATTCCAGTGCCTTGTTGTTGGGCTATGGAGTCATTTGCTAAGACGAAACAATAAAAGTAAAACAAAGAACAAAAATGACAATATTTACAAAACATAGGAGCCATGGATGGCTCAGACAAAATATTTTTTAAGAAAATGCCCATTCACTGGGCCACCGAAAATTTCTTCACCCTCCAAATCCTGCAGCCAATATGTGTTATTTGAGAAAACCTCAGAGATTTTGAATGGCCCGATCCACAAGGCTTCAAATTTGTTGTGTTTTCCCTTGTCTTGCTTTGGAGCATCCCATTTCATCACCAAGTCTCCTGTCTGAAATCCTTCCTTTTTGGCCTTCTTATCGAAAACCTGTTTAATTCTTCGCTGATGGTCCTGAATTCTGTCCATTGCCTGCTCCCTGACCTGCTGGACTTCCACTAGCTGATAAATCCTTCTGATCATGTCATTAGACTCCTCCTGATGGTCATGGAGGAAATTTGCTACAGGAATGGCTAAATGAGAGGGGAAAACAGCCTCCGCTCCATAGACTAATTGGAAAGGAGAGACGCCGATAGACCTCTTCGTGGCTACTCGATCGGCCCACAGAGCAAACTTTAGTTTTGAATGCCAGGCCTTCTTGTTGTCTTCCAACAATCTTTTGATGATCCTTATAAGACTCTTGTTGGAGGATTCTGCTAAACCATTGCCCTGTGGATAATATGGAGTGGAGTGAACCAATTTGATTTCGAACTGCTCACAGAACTTGACTAATGGCTCAGACCCGAAAGTGGATGCGTTATCAGTGACAATTTTACTTGGGCAACCGAACCTTGTGATGAGGTCTTCGAGGAACCCAATGATTACCGTGTGGGAAGGACTCCTGGTAGGGATAGCTTTGATCCACTTGGTAAAGAAATCGGTAGCAGTCAGGATCCATCTGAGCTGCCCAATGGAAGCGGGGTGAATTTCTCCAATGAAATCTAGGCCCCAATGCTAGAAAGGTCCTGAAACAACCACAAGGACCTGAGCTGTTTCTTTCCTGTAAATTTTTGACATTGGATACAGGCTCTAACTCCTCTATGGATATCAACGAACAAGGTGGGCCAATAGTACCCGACTCTAAGAATTTTGTGGGCTGTGGCCTTCCAGGAATGGTGCCCTCCACACAAGCCGCTGTGAAATTCAACCATGATCATTTTGGCCTCTTGTGAATTCATGCATTTTAAAATCACCCCCAGGGGGTCTTTCCAGTATAACACTTGATCAATCAGGCAGTATCTGACTGCCTTGAGCTTCAGAGCTCTTGCTTTGTTTCTTTGCAGGCCGTCTGGAGGTCGCAATTCTTGCAGAAAATATATGACATCCCTATACCAAGGACATCGAGCCAATGGGGTCTCGCTTTGAGGGTCTCTTTCAGATGACTGACCCTGCTGAATTCCTGAACATTTGTTTATGAAACTTACCCCCAGAGCTCGACAACTTGCTTCAGCCAACAACTTGGCTAATCCTTGACCTTTTATCAATTTGGTGGGGCTTATTTCCAGGTCAAATTCCAGAATCTTAGCTATCCATTTGCTCCTCCTCCCGTCTATGTCAGGCTGAATGAGAATATCTTTAACCGCAGCTGAGGGGACATAAGCTATGATTTTTTATTGCAGGACATAAATTCTAAATGCCTTGAGGGCCTTTACCAATGCGTAGGCCTGCTTCTCCATATTGTCATATCTGACTTCGGCATCCCTCAATGCTCGACTGAAATAGGCAATAGGCTGCTCTAGCCCATCTTCGCTTTTCTGTAATAAAACAGCAGCCACCGTGTCAGGTGAGGCAAAGGAGAAAATAAGGAAATCCTTTGAGTAGTCGGGACTGATAAGCACATGAGCTTCAGTCAGCGCTTTCTTTATTTTCTCAAAGGAATGTCGCGATTGAGAAGTCCACTTTACTTCATTTCCTTTCCTCAACATGGTTGTTATAAGCTTTATCCCCTCAACAAAGTTAGGCACAAACCGCCTCAGAAAATTAATCTTACCAAGGAAAGATTGGACCTCCTTCTTGGACCTCGGGATTGATAGTGCTTGTATTGCCTCAACTCTGCTAGGGTCAATCCTGACTCCTTCCGCCGATACTATGTGTCCTAGTAACTTTCCTTCCTGCATGGCGAATGAAGACTTCTTGGGATTTAATGAAATGCCAAAACTCCTGCATTTCATAAAAACCTTCCTGAGATGACAACGATGTTCTTTATCAGATTTTGAAAACACTGTGATGTCATCCAGGTAGACGACCACAAATTTATCCTTTTCCACAATAAAAGCTATGTCCATGGCACGCTGAAACGTTGCCCCTGCATTCATTAATCCAAACGACATCTTGGCGTACATGAATGTGCCCCATGGAGTTGTAAATGTCGTCTTTTCTCTGTCCTCAGGCAGAACAAAGACTTGATTGTAGCCAGAGAAACCATCGATCATGGACATCCTGGAAGCTCCCGTTACCCTCTGTAGTATATGTTCCATCTTTGGTAAGGGGTAGTTATCTTTTCGTGAGCTCCTGTTCAGGTTTCTGAAGTCTACACAGAGCCGAATCTCTCCACTCTTTTTCCTTATTGGCACCAAGTTGGCCACCCACACTGAATATCTCAGCGGTACAATGATCTGAGATTGAAGCAGCTTCTTCACTTCCCTCTCCATGATAGGCGGCAACATAGGATTGATCTGTCTCACCTTCTACCTAAACGACTTTGCATATTCTTTTAATGGGATTTTATGCTCGATGACAGAAATGTCATATGTTTTGAGGTCTTCGTATGTCCAGGCGAAAACATCCGCAAATTCCCTCAAAAGTCCAATGTATTTAGACCTCTGCTCCTTTGTCAGACTTCTTGACAATTTGACATACTTGGGCTCACTCTCGGTCCCAATGTTGCACTGAATAGTACTAGCGTCCTCCTCCGAGACTTCTCCTTTGAACGACACATCATTTCTATCAAAAATCCTTTCCAAAGGAACCAGTCCTTTGGAAATATGGTTGTTGGGCAGCTGTACAATGTCACGCTCTGCAATCTTATTCAGAAAATTACCCCCATCGAGCTCTTCCTCTGAGACGACGTCTTGGTCGATGCGCATTTCTGAAAATTCCTCGACAGTCTCCAAGAACCTCTTGACCTCGAGATCATCCTCAAATACCTTCCAATGTTTGACGTTGTCAGGTATGGAGGGCCTGTATTTTACCTCTACATCATATCTAAATTTGAGCGGCAAGGGTACTTTGAAATTTCTAGCCGATGTAGCCAAGGAATCTGCCAAGGTGTTCTCCTCTCTTGGGATGAAAGAAATATTAAACGCTGAGAAGAAACTGTCACTAAGGTCCCAAACCTCATTCCTGTAACTCCTGAGTCGAGGATGCTTAGCCTGATAAGCGTTCCTGATCTGTTGAACCACCAACTCTGCATCTCTAAAAACTGCTACTTCCTGAATTCCCATTTCCTTTGCGGTTCTTAATCCCAGGACGAGAGCTTCATACTCTGCCACATTGTTGGTAGCTTCAAATTCTAATTTGTATGACAGAGATATGGTTTCCTGAGCAGGTGACGCGAAAACCACCCCAGCTCCAGCGCCTTCCTTGGAAGAGGCTCCATCAAAGAACATTTTCCAGACGAGGGTGATGGAGGGAGGAAATTCATGGGAAATGGTGGGTTGCTTTCTGAATTTAAGAGGAGGTTCAGGAGCATTGGTGAGTTGTAGCACACTGGATCCTAAATCAGTGTCTAAGGCAAAAATGGGATGGTTGGTAGGGTTGGCCTCATCGTTGATTATATAGGCCAGTTGGGCTTCCCTGTATAGTCTTCTATGCTCTCCTCCAAACACTGGGATAGTAGCATATGTGAGGTCCATCTGCAAGGTTCCCCCCAGTCTTTTTATCCAAGATCTTGATAACAACATACCGAACTTGGGGGGGACATCGGCCACTACAATATCTATGACCACACTTTTCATGGGCAACTGAAACAAGGTCACGATCAGGTCTTTGATAACTCCTAGACACTGAACTTTTCTGGAGTCAAAGGAATAGAGATCATGGTAGGTTCGGGTGACTTCTAACCCTAATTCCTCCATAACATTTTTGGGCATGAGGTTGTGAGAGGCCCCCGAATCCATCAAGCAATTGTGCAGTACCTTATCATATATGTTCAAGGAAGTGTAGAAGGGAGGGGATGAGTCATTCCTGTCTTCTACCATAGGACCTAGGATAAGTACAGGCTTTTCATCTTGTAAATTGATGGAGTCTGTGGGAAGGCATGGGGTCTCGGACTGCAGAAGTTCAGAGAATCATTTCTTGAACCCTTCATGTTTAATTAATTCAGTTAGAGGCACCAAGATCCCGATCTTTTGAATCTCATGCTCGAAATTAAAGGAGGATGCAAGCTTCAGAATCTCTCTTATTTCGAGAGCATGACTCTGGACTATGGGAGAGAGGGGTTGGTGTTTCTTACCACTGTGACTGTCCGCCATTTCATTAGTAGTCTTCTCTGCTCCCCGCTCAGGAATATCAGGTGCTATTGTCCTCTTCTTAGACCTCAGATCATATCTGCCTTGGTTGCCACTAGCCTTGTCACCTTTGCTTAGTTCATTTAGCTGACTGTCCATGAGGGACTCCTCATATGCTGATTGGGTGAGATGAGGAAAATGAGGAGTGTCTCCGAAGCAATGGATTTCAGGATCCAACTCATCTATTTCCCCTTCTTCTTCCTCAACCACAAAATTGTTTTGAAAAGGGGCCTGAATTTTCTGGTCATCTCTGTCTCTTTGCATCATCGGGGGAGCAATGTTGTTTGGCCTCCGAAAACCTCCTTTGTTTTCAGCGCTTTGAGGACCCTTGTATGCTTGCCTCCTCTCTACCTTCATTCTTTCCATCTCTGTAGATAGAGACTTCACCATCTTGGTCAGTTCATCTACTTGAAGGTGGGGCACTGATGGGCCAGAAGTTGAGGCTTCGGATTTTCCCTTTCTCCTGCTCGCGTCAGCCTCGTTCCTCAATCTATCGGCTGCTAATACATTGAGTTACACTTCTATGGTTGTGTCTTTCATTTGAGCTAAGGAGGCGGCTCTTCTTTCTCTCAATAAAAGACAGAAATCGGGGCCAAACGCACTAGCATAGGACATCTTGGCCGAGGCTTCTGATGGTTTTATTTCATCAGGAATCTTATTGTACATCTTATTGAATCTTTTGGAGAAGTCAGAGACAGACTCTCCTTCCATCTTCTTCAAAGACCCGAACTTAGTCATATAATACATGAAATCCTTCTTATCTCCCCACTGCCTCAGGAAAGCATTATCCAGGGCTTCAATTCCAACAATAGATCCGGGAGCTAATCCTCTAAACCATTTACTTACCTCACCATCCAGGCTCTGGACAAAAACCCTCATCCAGACATCTTCATCTCCAATGTTCAGGTTGTCTTCATAACTGTAGAAAGCAACCAGGTGTTCTTCTGCAGTTATGTCCCCTTCCCCGGTGAACTTGGGCATATATTTCAAGTAATCTCCAGCAGGGAAAGGATTCATGGGATGAGGTAAGATCAAGGGAGCATACCTAGCAGCAACTATGGCATCCATTCTATTCAGAGGGGGATTAGCACCAGCCATAGGAATATTAGGTGGAGGAGAATTTGGAGGAGAAGGAGTTCGCAAAGGGGTTACTGAGAATGAGTCTCGAAGTGGAGTGGGAAACAAGAGGGGATTTAAGGAGAAGGTTAACGATCTCAAGTCAGCGGGTGCTCCTCTTTGCACAGGAGTGGTTAAACTAGGCGTAGGGAAATCTTCTGCGGTCCTGGGTCTACGCCAGGGTACAGCTTCAGGGGAGAGGGGAGTGACAAGGTCTTGTCCCTGCGGTCCCAGACCAAGAGAGGAAAACTCGACAGGAACACTCCCAAAATTTAGGAAACAGGACACTGCAGAAACAGGCCTGTCGGGAAACTGAGGAGAAAAAGGAGCTCCCACAGAAGGATATGGTGGATTACCTGGTTCGGTGATGGATGCTTCTTCTTCATAGGCCTTTCCCTTTCTGAGCACCGCCTCTGGATCTGTTTCAGGCGTAGCTAGAGGCAACTGTGGATGAGACCGCGTATGCCTACTTCTGAAAGCCACAATTAACAAGGCAGGTCCGCCACAGTGGAGTCGTCACAATGGAGTCACCAGGTGCATATTAGAAATCTTGAAAGGCTCCGATAATCCGATGCACCTTCGGATTCAGAGGCTCAATGTTGTTCTACCCAGGGAAAATCTTCAATTTCTTCCCCGACAACGACGCTAGAAATGTTAGCATCAGAAGTCGCTCCTGGATTGCTTGCAGGAGCAGAGCCCAACGCCCATCAGTTTTTGTGTCACGGTTTGATAAATGGGCGATCAAATGGGTAGAGACTCGAACAGGTATCGCTTCAAAATAGGAACTGTGTCTGATAGCAAGGAAAAAAGGAGGTCTTGACCCAACTTCAGTCAGGGAGTTGATTTCAAGATAGGCAGGTGGAAGACTTGGGAGAAGAATGAACAAACTATCTCAGGCAACAGGCCTTTCGGTAGCTCGTAGAGGAAAAAATCTGAATACAAGATCCGCTTGGTTCAGGGCTTCAAGAAACTGAAGGGAAGACTTGACTGGATCCTCCAATTCGAAGTCGTTCAGTGCTGAGAAGTTCACAGGGACTGTTTAGAACAACACAACTGTTACAGTGATCCAACATACATCATCCTATAACAGTCACAACTCGACTGGATCCTCCAATTCTGAGCTGCTCTAATACAGTATATACAAAGACATGAAAGAAACTGACATTCATTAGGCAAGAAGTCTCAAGAGTCTAGAAATAACCAGAAAACAATTATTCATTTAAAGTTTTTACAACTGGGAGTCTTTCTCAACCATCGATCCTTACAAAAATACAATTACTGAGTCTATATACTCAGAAAATTCGCCTAGCGGCGACCTGTTCAGTCCTTCCAGGCTTGGTGTCCCTTCAGCCAAAAATGGGACGAGTAATCACTGTTGGACCCCACCTCATCTGCATATGGCCTCTGTAAGAGGTGTAGCTGGATCATTAAGAGCCGGGCTAGCGTGTACAAACCTTCTCCATCCGACCGAGGGTTCAGCATGGCCTCTCTCTGAAAAATTGGGTACACAGGACCTTCTCGAGCAGACTTCTCGCTAGGCCCTCCATACCCCAAACTTAATGAATGACAGGAGGTCTCAACCATTCGATCACATCTTCATTTATTCCGAGTGAAAACCAGGATCGAGGTCTCACCAGTCGACGCCTGGAGACCACGATGATCCTCTCGGCGATCAAACCGGACACCTTTGGCCCCTTTACGCACAACTCCTTTCCTCCTTGGTGACCACGGGCTGTTATCTTGTGTTTAATTTCAAAGCGCTATCGGCGCTTCGGGGATCACGGGTGAGAAAGGAACATGCCCTTTCCTCTTCAAAATCGCGATGAGCGAACTGCCGGGAGAGCTCAATTGGGTGCCACGCGTCCTTGAAAACAGACGATCCCAAATTCACCCGACGTTGTTGTGGGTCCCAGCGCCTGGGCGCTTTCGGCGCTTCAGGGTTCGGGGCTTCACGATACAAAGTGACATGAAACCTTTACCATTTGAACTTGCGATTTTCGAAAGCCGACGCGGCTAGATCTTGCACTAAATCCCGGGCGACTTGGCAGCCCCGAAATCCCGATGGTCGTCGATCAGCTTTGTGGATGGATCTCGGCCGCTGAAGACAAAACTTTGCCCGCTCACTTGCTTGGGGGGGCTGAAATGAGACTTTCTGCGTTGTGCTTGGGCGCTTCTCATGCGACTCGCTGACCAGAAGGCCCCTTGCGCCTCGGACAAGAAATGTTACTAACACCTCCCACACCTAAGTATTGTAACACTCCCCAATCAAACATATAGGAAGCCAATCAATTCTTCCAATATCCTAAGTTTTATGGCTTCAGAGTGTATAGGTAAATTTCACATGTTAGCCTAACAAAATAGTTAAGAGCAAGGTCCCACCTGTAAGACAAAACATCTTACATATAGTTAGGAAGATTTAGACAAGAGGGTCTTAAGATCATCTTCAAGTTAGCCTCCAATGGCAAGCGAATGGAGTTCATTTACCTTTACATAACCATGCATACTTCCTTTCAGTGATACCCACAAGTAGTGCCATACATCAAGACAAATTTTAAACCAAAGACTTGGTATTTTATTTATAATTAACATCCTCTCCAGGTAGAATTTCCTGCTACCAACAAACCTGTTCAGTACACTGGCGAGTTTACCTAGTCATACCATAGGCCAATACCCACTGCCAGCATACATGTTCAATATCCTGACGAGTTAGCCTCTTACACCCTTTTTATAGCAGAGACTAGTCCTTACCCTCCTCTTTAATATTTGTATATGAATGTTGTTCTTTTGCAAGAAGATGAGGAGACAACTCTGCAAACCTTTTGATGGGCTGGGATGGTATTTAAGTTGGAGGATGATTTTTATTTTTTTTATTCTTTTTATAATATATATTACCTTTACAAATTGTCCTGATGTAAGGGATACTTAAGCGAGTGTAACCAATCCGAAGATATGACACAGTTGAGCATTTTAATGTGTAGTGGATGGAACCATTGGAAATAGAAAAAATATATATGTAGCCCCTACTCATTTTCTTCCATTGAAATTAAATTGATGTGCCCATGGATTAACTATTAGGTCGGCCTTCTTGCCACTCTTTCGAAAAAATACTCTACTTACCCACTCAGAGATTTGGATGGATTGTATTAGTAGCCTCTAGGTTTGATGAGATCAATGTCACTTTTTCAGTATATTTTTTGGTGGTTAAGGGCTATAAGCAACTGTTATAAGAGATTCTCTGAAAGTCTAGTTTGAAAAGAAGATATAATTATGGTCAAAGAACTAAAAATGTCTAACTAAACAAGCATTTTTTAATCATGATAAAAGTAATCATTACTCAATATGGTGCTTAATAAGATGATGGAATTTGATTATAATAACATTTTCTTTTGAAATAAAATACTCCCTTTTTTTTTCTTAGCTTCCTTGAAAGTGTCCATTTGTAAACGAATACCTGCAAAATTTCTAAAACTATTTGTCAAAAACCAAACTCAAAAAATATTTACATATGTACAACAGAAAATCAAAATATTTCAAGAACAGGGAGAAGGAGAAGAAACTTCCCCATCCACCAAGGCCAGTGCCTTGTCGGCTGACATGACTTGTATAAAGTCTTCTTTAGAAACAAACTTGTGGTGAATTTTAAGTCTATGTCCATTTACTACAAAAGAGACATGTTCATCATCAATTGTTTTTATTTTTACAACCCCATAATCAAACATGGTAACCACTTGATAAGGACCTAACCATCAAGTGGTAAGTTTGTCTTTAAAAGTTTTAAACCCTGAATCAAACAATAGAGCCCAATCTCCAGGTTGAAACTGCTTCTTTTTAATGAATTTATCATGTCATTTGCTTTGTTGGTTTTGAACTAAGATTGTCCTTTGGATAGCATCCTGTCTAATTTCATCCAATTCGTTCAATTGTAGGACTCATTGTTTTTGTGCCTCATCTAAATCTAATCCCAATTGTGCAGCAATACGAAAGGTTCTTACTTGGAATTCAATAGGTAAGAGTACTTTTTTTCCGTAAGCCAATTCGTATGGGGTATGTCCAGTGGTGTTTCTCCATGTGGTGCGATATGCCCACAAAGCCTTTGGAAGTCTATCAACCCAATCTCTATAGTGTAGTTGGACAGTTTTAGTCAAGATAGTTTTCAATACTTTGTTTGTTGATTCCATTTGGACATTAGGTTTTGGGTGGTATGGAGAGGACTTACGATGTTTTATCCCATACTTTTCTATTAATTCTTTCATCAGCTTAGAAGTAAATTGTGTACCCTGGTCCATGACAATCTCACAATGAACACCAAAGCGGGTAAAAATATCTTCATAAATAAACTCAACAACATATTTTCCAGTATCCCTAAGCAAGGCTTTTGCCTCTACCCACTTAGTGACATAATCTATGCAAACAAGAATATAGTTCTTCTTATGAGACATGGGGGAAATTGGTCCTACAAAATCAAGGGCCCATTTCTCAAAAGGTTCGATCATAACTTGAGTATGTAAAGGCATTTCATCAGCTGATGTGGGTTTTCCTATCCTCTGACAACTATCACAACTTCTTACATATTTGGCAACATCCTTAAAAATGCTAGGCCAATAGTAACCTGAATGTAAAACCTCGTATGCTATACGTTTATCGGAAAATGACCACCACACAGTCCATCATGACAACTTCGTAGGATTTCTGCTATCTCATCTTCCCGGACACATCTACGAATGATCAAATCTGGTCCAATACAGAAAATGTCATGACCAACCCATGAGTAGTTAGCACTTTGTGTTATAATTCGACGCTTTTCATGAGGCGACAGATGAGATGGTAATTTTCTAGTGGCTAAATAATTTTCCATATCTGTAAACCACATAGTGTTGACAGAGATGGAGAAGAGATGCTCATCTGGAAAACTATCATCAACATGAATACTATCACCTTCATGATTAATGTGAGAGAGAAAGTCAACTACTAAGTTCTTTTTTCTTGGTCGGTCAAGGACAACAATATTGAACTCTTGTAATAAAAGGAGCCACCTAGTTACTCGACCATTGGTAATAGGTTTGTTCATGAGAAATCTAATGGAAGAGTGATCTGTATGTACAAATACCTCATATCCTATGATATAATGGAAAAACCTGTTGATGGCATGGATGACTGCTAAGAATTATTCCTCAGTGACTGTATAGTTTATTTCAGCAGGAGTCAAGTTCTTACTTACAAAGTAGATGGCATAAGGTTGTTGGTATTATTTTTTTCCTAACACTCCTCCTATTGTAGTGTCAGAGGCATCGATAGATATATGGAATGGAAGGGCCCAATTGGGTCCTCTAAGAATTGGTGCCACGGATAATTTAGCTTTTAAAGTTTCAAAGTCAGTTTGACAATGGTCAGTCCAAATAAAGTCAACATCTTTTGTGAGCAATCCAAACATTGGTGTGAAAATTTTCGTAAAATTTTCGATGAATTGCCGATAGTAACCTGCATGTCCAAGAAAGATTCTCACCTCCTTTGGATTCTTTGGAGGTGGGAGTTTGACAATTACCTCAATCTTAGCAGGATCCACTTTAATCTTTTCGGATGAAACATGATGCCTTAAGACTACTCCTTCAGTCAATAACATTTTACACTTCTCATGGCTTAAGAATAAATTCAATTCTTGACATCTAATGAGAACTTTCATCGAGTTATCTAGGGCTTCTTGAAAAGTATTACCATATATTGTAAAATCGTCCATATACACTTCCACACAGTGATGAATGAGATCAACAAATATCCCTAATACCTCTCGTTGGAATGTTGCAGGAGCGTTACACAGACCAAATGGTAAGACCCTATAAGCATAAGTTCCCCAAGGGCAAGTGAAAGTAGTCTTGTCCTGATCCTCGTGTGCTATTAGAATTTGATTGTATCCACTATATCCATCAAGGAAGGAAAAGTATCGTTTTCCTGACAAGGTATCCAAGACTTGGTCAATGAAGGGAAGAATAAAATAATTTTTAAGAGTGGCCTTATTAAGTTCCCGAAAGTCAACACAAATTCTCCATTTTCTAGTTACTTTCTTCGAAACCAATACATGTAGAGATACCCATTTGTTGTCAAAAATTGGATAAATAAAACCAACATTCAATAGTTTCTGTATTTCCTCCTTCACTATATCCTTTGGTGTCAGATTCATCATTCTCTGAGGTTGCCTAACATGTGTTGCTTCTTCTTGGGTGTAGATATGATGGATGCATGTATTAGGATGTATGCCCCACATATCAGTATATTCCCAGGAAAATGCTTTTGATTGGTCCTTAAGGACGATCACTAATTGTTCTTTTTGATATGTATCTAGTCCTGAATTGATATGTAGGAACCTGCCATGACTAATCTCATAAGGCATGGTATAGGATATGACAGATTCATCTATTTCAAAGATAAAATATGTTGAAGAAAGAGTTGATGGGTCCAAATGTTCTTGAAATTCTTCACCAAACATATACTCAAATTGAGGGAAATATTGAGGAAAATAAACACATGTGATTTAATAAATGAATTGATTTAACACATTCTTTGTTGTTTTCTCCTGAAGTTCCCACGAGCGATCACTAGGCAACAGGGGTTCTTCCCAGCTTCTGTTTTCATATGGACATTCAAGCCACCATAAATTTTCTATAACAAGTTGAGCTGGTGGGTATATCGTAAGTTTCTTCATAGAAAGTCCATTAGAGATAGTTATTTCACCTTCTCGACATCTAATGAATGCATTGGCTATAGCCAACCAAGGTATTCCCAAAATAACAGGATGCCCTTTAGCAGGATCCTTTGAATGAATGACAAGGAATTCTATTGGATATTTCCATGATGCTAATGTGACTATAATAGCATCCAAGATCCCCTCAGGTATAACTTTTGTTTTATCTACCAATTCCAAAATAGTTGGGGTAGGTTGAAGTTACTGTTTCAACTGTAATTCTTCTAAGGTAGTGACAATCATAACATTAATGGCTACCCCTAGGTCTATGAGAGTATTTCCAATGGGAATATTATTAATGGTTATCATTACTATTGGATTCCCTGGGTTTGCATATTTTGTGACCCTAGGCTGCTTTGATATGTATTCAAACAATTCTCCTAACAAATGTACTGTTGGAGGATCTTTATGTTTCCTACCTGGATTTTTGATACACAATTCCTTAATTACCCCACTGTAAATTGGGATATCCTTTATTGGTTGTAACAGGGGAATTTTGACACAAATATTTTTTAATTCGTTTATAATGTTAAATTCCAGTCGAATCATTGGTTGTTCGATTGCTAATCTCTCCGGATAGGGAGAGAATTTTGTAGTTTGCAAGGATTCATTTCGGGGAAGCTTTTGTTCTTGATCTTTGGGAATAATAACATCTTCCCACTTAGTTTCATCCGTGGGTTGGTCGAGAGTTTCATCTTCTTCTTCCTCCTGGATGACTACTGAAGGTTTTTGTTTGTCCAAAACTTTCCCTGACCTTAGTTGAATCTCATGTCATGGAACATGAGAAATAACATATGTCGAAAAAGTTTTCAACTCAACATTATGAAGAGGTTGAGTTGGTTTATTGTTTGGGTTAGGCATCGATTGTGTTGGTAATAATGTTGGTCTTGGAGAATTTGCATTTTGAAATTGTTGAGGTTGTTGTGGAATAGGAGGTAAAGGTGGAGGGACAAATCCTAGCAAAAGTTGTTGAATATTTGGTGGAAATTGTTGATAAGGATGAGTGGGCATAGGAACATGTGGAATTTGAGTGTTTCCATGGGTATTTCCTCCTCTCCATCCTTGTAGCCAAGGATGGTGTGAAGCATACTTTGGAGACCAGTTTTTCAAATTTGGTAAGTTCCACTGTTGTGGTTGTTGGTAGTAAGGTGGAGTTTGTGGTGGTGGATCTTGGTACATAGGTTAACTCCTAGGCTTCCATGGACTTCTAGATGCATACAAATATTCCCCAGGAACCCCACTTTTATAAATGGCTAGTAAATCATGCAGTGTTGGGAATTTTTTAATTGGATGATCTTCAGTACATAAGCCACAGACTGAAATGTTGTCTAATGGGCATTCCCTCGAGGAATGCTTCCTCCTACACTTCGGACAAAATATGCACATCGCAACATTCTCTTCCTCCCATGTCTTCTTAATCTTTAAAGTGTCCAATTGGGAACCTATTCTACTTAAAATATCGGTTTTAAAGTTTTATAACATGTTTCCTATTTCCATCCTTGTAATCCCACCAGAGCTAACTCTTGAGTTTCTACTATAGGGATCCCGGACACCCTTTACAGTTTTATCCCTGCTTCTCGAGTAGTTTCTACACATTTCACAAATATCAGAAAATGGTTTATGGGAGACATCTCCTGATGCCGTCAGATTAAGTGTTTCCAAATATTCTTCCAAAATTCCTTTAAGAAAAAGTGTTCTGATTGCATCGTCTAGAAGGTCATTATATTTTGATTTTTGTGAGATATAGGAAAATCGTTCCATGTAATCTTCAAGACTCTTGTCTTCTAATTGTTGAATTTTAAAGATATCATTACGAGAATATTTAGATTTTGAATAGTCTTGGTATTTCCTAAGGCATATGGTCTTGATATATTCCCAAGATATGATACTAGACTCTCTTAATCCCATGAACCATTTAAGTGCAAAATCTTTAAGAGTGGCAAGAAATAGTTTTAATTTTCGAGCATCTTGCAAGTAGTTATAACTTTTGCACAAGATGTCAAACTCAAACAGGAATGTGTCTGGGTCCTCACTGCTCTTACTATAAAAGGTAGGTAGTGTAGAAAGTGGAATGTTCTTCATATTAACATTTTGTGTGGTATCCAAAATTGGAAACCCAAAAGTGGTTTCTGTCTGGTTTCCTACTTCTCCCTCATCATGTCTCACATGATTGTGATCCTCATGATCATCCATATTGATCTGATTCTCAAAAAGAGAATACCTTAGTTGTTTTATTCTTGGAGATAATGAGGCATCCCAACGTTCTTTTTCAGGAGAGATATTTCTCTAATAGGAAAAATTATCTACTATTTGGTTTTTAGGGAATTTGCTTGAGCCTGTTGAAACTATTGGTTCAGAAGTTGTTGTTTCAACTTGTGACACAACTATATTTGTTGAACTTCCAAAGAGGGAATTCACCTATTCAGGGTCAACGATATCTATAAAGTTAGAATCCCCTGATGGTGGTAAACAGGCAAAAGTTGTGTTGGCTAGTTTTGATGATGAGAAATTGGAAGGTTCGAGTGGTTTTACCTCCTGTCCTACTATTGTTGGTGTCTCAACTTTATTTTCTATGGTTTCCCCAATTTTTGTCTCTTCTGAATTTTTTTTAGATTTTTGGGTTGAGTTATCTCCTACTTGTACTTTCTGATACCGTTCTACAGAGTTTATAGATGGAGCATTTCTTCCTCCAAAAAGTTTAGAAGGAAATTTGGTTGGAAGTTTTGGATTGGTTTTAATATATCTACCCTTTGGGTCCCTAGGTTTGTTCATGAAAGCAACAAAAAAAAAGAAAACTACCATTGGGTTTGGGGGAACCTTCTATAACAGATGCCCGGGTTCTTACCTCTCGTCTTAAAGTTCCCGCACCACCAAACTAGCACTAATGCTCAGAAATAATCTACTTCCTAATTGTTTTCTACCTTTCGACAACTCCCCGAAATTGACACCAAAAATGATGGGTAAACTATATACCTTAATTTCCCTCGATTAAATTATCGACTAGGGTAAGTAAACTTAGAGTTGTGGCACAATATGAGTCAAGGTAGAGCAAAGGTTAACTACTTATGAAATTTAGCTAGGCAGGAAGATGGTTTATCCTAGGGATCGATGCCTTATCTTCAATTTACAATTCTATTTCAAAAAGAGATTAAAAACAAATTGAACTCTGTTTGGATAGTGAACCTTAGTTGAAACATAGAAGAGCAATCTATGAACAGTAAGAACATTACTCTAAGTAATCAATTATTGAATGGAAGAAAACTATCTTTCCTAAAAACCAACTCGTTGAAGTGAACTCTATTTCTAAAAAATCTTTTCAAAAACTCACATTTACTTCTATTCTACAGAAAATAAACCATATTATTTACACTAGTCTGATTGACTGAAATTAAACAACATCATGATGATATTTAGATATAGTGATTGTGTCTACGATGGCAGATTATATCACGATGGCATATTAGCACTACTAATAATTCAAGCATAATCAATTCAATGTTAATTTCCACAAAGATATGCAAAGTATAAACAAGACAGTCTACTGAAATTCTTGTCATTGAGGAAATATCAATTGATTAAGTACATGTTTTTATATTAACATAATCCACAAAAAATGTTCAAAAGAGATTTGAAATCAACAACTATCCTATCACACAAAGACTGGAAAGACTCTAACACATAGGTAATAATCTATGCAACCCTATAGGGATTAGTTTTAAACCATAACTTAAGGAGTCACAAAAGACTGTTATATACATTGTCTAGATGACCAATATGCAAAGTAAAATACAACTTATGTGAATGAGAAGAGAAATATATATGTATATATGAACAGTGAAATGATCAAGATCATGTACGTAGCTATGAAACACAACCTAAGCAGATAACTTTCATGTGAACATTATATATAAGAGAATGCACAGGTAGATGTCTAAATAAGGAAAATTACAAGCAACCTGTGAATTAGATAAGGAGATACAACTTAAATAAGAAACCTGCACAAGAGAGTTAGATGCATAAATATGAATATACATTAGATAAACAAAACAAATAGACCACTGGTGGGCCCCCTAGGTAGTCATGGTACTACTCCAGCTCAATAGACAATCACAATCTCAACGCATCACTTATATCAACACCAAAATTGAGTTACAGAGCGAATTCAAAATAACAACTATATTATAATCGTCCTCTCATTCTGAGATACTTCCAATATTTATAGAGTTTAGGCACAACTGAGAGGTCGACCACTAAAAGGGTTGACACTCTACTACAACAGAAAATCATTAAAAACAAATAACATACAACATATTCTAGCAACTCCATGAGCTCAAAATAGAGGCCAAACGTAACTGTTCGAATCAAAATGTAATGAGTCTCATAGCTGGAGGGTTCGAACATGTATAAAATCCACATTTCACATTTTCCAGGAAGAGCCAACTGATATACCAACCCACAACTCATTGCGCTCCAAGTTTCGTATCGAGGGCCGGATCGAGGATCATATCGAGGGCCAAATCACGGGCCAGATCGAGGGTTGGATTGCGTTTTCGATCTGTTTCAATCAAAATACAAATGTTAATGGATTGGGTTTATTCAATTAAGGATAAATCATCATAAAATCATAAAAAATGAATAAGACACATACCTTATGATGACCCATAGAAAATTGATAGAAGAAACCTAATAATACCTTCAAAAAGGGCTAATAGATGTATGTATTATATGATCCACATTTTTAAAAAGAGACTTAGAGAAGGAAAAAATTAGGCAAAACATGGAGTCAACAACATCATAACTACAAGGTTGTGAATAAGCTACCAGCAAAACAATGGTCATGCACTACGAATGTTACAATTAAGTTCCCCAAAACATTCTTAATAAATCCATTGCATTACTTTATATTGCACATAGCTATTGGAGCTAAGTGAGATATGTTACTATTGGGGCAAGTGAGATATATTGCCTAATGTTGATTTCTCCTTGAAATATCAAATATATATTTTTTCTCTTGGGAAAAAAAAGTAAGATATATTGCTTGATAGTAATGACAAGGTTGACATTAAGGTGGTCCCACTAAATATTCTTAATATATCCATTGTATTGCATTACACTACACAACAATTGGGGCAATTGAGATATAGGGAGAAGTGGAATATTTTTTGATGAAATTGTTTAGGTTTTTAAATATGTGCAATTTAATTGTATTTACTTGCACATATTGATTATTACTTATTACTTCGTTGCAATTCAATTGTGCTTAGTTGCATATATTGACTATCGCCCAATATTTGATTGTTTCATATTCTTTGTGTTAATTGTGAATGTACTCTTTTTCTTGCACTATCTATTGGGTGTAGTTATTTTCTGGAGATAATGCTATCACTTATTGTAATGCACTTGACCATTGTACATAATGTTGTTATGCATCCACCATCCATTGCAATATGTTGTTTAAACATGATATCAATAATATGAACTAGAAGATTTAATCATCCTAACCAAATTAGGAAATGGTTGGCATAATCTAAGTGAAATAAGATTTAATCATCCTAAACAAATTAGGAAATGGTTGTCATAATCTAAGTGAACTTTAGTAGTGCTTGTTATCCCCATTTTGTGGATAATTAAGGATATTATGTCTTGAGGCCCTCAGATTGCAAATATGGAGTGTCGATAGACTACATGACCATCAATACCCTTTGCATAGATGGAAAACCCACTCACCACCATAGATGGTCACAGATTTGCAGATGGCATCCACCACACCAACTGGCTTCCAGAAGGTAGTGGACCTTGATCCATGAGTTACAAGTCAGTATTATGGTGAACATCATTTCAATATTTAAGCTAGTTGAGTATGTTGTATCTTAGATTGCTCTAGATTTCATGATATATGCTTGGACCTTATTCCTTTTTCCCTGCTTCACCTTGGTGGTTGACATTGTTCCCTAGTAAGTGGTTTTCCTTGGGGATGGTTTTTCTACTGGGAACTCACTTAGTGAGCCATCATACCATTCCCGACCATACTTACCACTTTCCATCATTGTTCCCCTCCATTTCCTTATCTCTTGGGATTTTAGGGTGTATTGACCCAAGAAAGGGTTGTCCCTCATTCTATGGGAAGAAGGGGATGAAGGCCCAGAGGGGTTGATGTTGGGTAAAATATAAAAGCCTTGTATAAACCTTCTAGATTCCTTTCCCATGGATCACCAAAGAAAGCAGTGAAACACTTATCTTTGAGTAAAGGGGACCCAAAATATAATAAATAAAGCTTAAAGGGTTAGTTGAAGGATATGAGGTCTCATCACGAGCCGACCTATCACGTCCATGAATATCTAGTGGTATGACATTGCCATCATCTGGTCACCAAACTAGGGTAATGGCTCTTAGTTGCATAGATGAGAGAAAGGGGGTCTCATCACGAGCCAACCTTCTCATTTCCACTAGGTGATTGTGGGTGACATTTCCATCATATGGTCACCACACCAGGGCAGTGACCTTCAATCTCTCCTTATGCTATATTGAAATAAAATAAACAAAGAAAGATAAAAGGCAATTGATGGGCTTTGAAAAAATTGCATTGCAGAGGAAGGTACCACACACCCTCTATAAAGGCACCCATGAATGAGACACTACGACCCCTTGTATGTCATGAGTCGTATGCCTATTGAGTCTTGGACCCAACCACTTCATCCACTTTACATGGCTTAGAGATAGAACTCTTGAAAACTCTCCTTGACCTAGGGAAAGATCTATCCAATAGGACACCTCGTCAACCCTCCCATATTCAAGCTTGACAAGTCACATAATGTCTTTGAGAAATTAATTGTTTGATATAGTGATCTTTGATTCACATGCTTAGATGGATTATTTATTGATTGGATTCACTTATCATGATGTTATGACTTGATATCCTTGGAGGGCGTGCTCATTTGTCTTTGTAGGACCTTGTTGGTGGAATTTTTTGGGAGAACAAGCCTAGCTTGGGCTTCCACGGGGATACAAGCCCATAGGTTGGATGCAAAGGGCCGGCATGATGGATGAGAAATATCAGACTTGGAATTCCTTGATGATGACTTGGATGACATATCCCAGCCATCAATTGCCAAACAATTTTCCCAGGAGGGGAAAAACATCCTCTTTTTGAGCTTGACGCCATGTTTGGGGGGCTAGGGCATGGTGGTGAGATGATATGCATTGAAACTTGGACATTTTGAGGTTTTTGAGACTTTGACCATGAAGGAAGACATTTGGATGCTTGACACGTGGCTTTGGGAAGCCTTACTACCCTCCTACATCACCAACGACCTTCTCCTAGTGCCAAAACATCCCCTAAAGGGGCGACGTCCACATAAATTAGGGTTTTAATTGTAAAAAAGTGAAACTTTAAATGAATTTTTTAATATTAATTTGTTAAATGGGGCAAGATTATGGGTTTTGAACCCTAGTCTTATGGTTTACCCCTTAATTTGTGGACAAGTCACCTTGGTGACATTTTGTATAAATAAGAGATCATAAGATCTCATTTTATACATAACTCTCCCTCATTATGAGAAGTATTAGTCTGGAATTTCTCTATATTTGGCTCTATTTGTCTCTTGTGCACTTGTTTATGGATATATTGATGAATGGTTGATGGAGGAGTGAGGCACTAACCTTGGATGATGTTTTTCTAGCTTTTATGGTAGATTATCTTGGAATCTTTCTTGATCTTGGCATGATATTTTATTCTTATGCTATCATTCTTTTTCAAGTCAAGGATTTTTGTGCTAGGATATAGGTGGGAAGTGTAAGGGAATACACCCCCACCATAGCCTTCATCATTTTATTGCTTCATCTTATTGATTAAACAAGGGTTTGCTAAGAGAAGTATAAGGGCATACACCCTCTTAACTTAAACCCTAACTAGAGAAACTTGCCTTGGGAAGTAAAAGAGATTACACCCCCAAGGAGGTAGATTTATTTATCTCTTACTTTATTTGACTCCATTAACCCAATAGTAAAGGCACTAGTCATATATTTTTTGCATTGGAGATATAAAATCATTGCCTTGGGAAACACAATTTTTGATCTTTTGAAAGGTTTCTTGCT
>ML794301.1:0-18676 GCA_009831015.1 Picea engelmannii
GACAATATAGAATCTTGGCAGGTCTTCCCTAATGATGAGAGCATTTGTGCTTTTATCCAAAATGAACCTTTTAAGCCTAAGGAAATTATATCCATAGAGGATAACAAGATTCCTAAAGGGTTGACTCATCTAGAGAGTTCATTTTCTTCGATTGATGTAGGCAACAAGGAGAAACAAAAATAAGAAGAGTCGAAAAGGAAGATGGGTGAAACAATTTCCTTGAACATTGGGACACCCAAGACTCCAAAGAACGTCAAAATAGGTGCCAAATGTTCAGATGAAGAGAAGGAGAAGTTTCCCAAGTTGCTTGATGAATTTCAAGATGTTTTTTCTTGGTCTTATGAGGATCTTCGTGGTTTTGATCCTGGCCTTATAAAGCATGTCATTCCCATTCAGGAAGGCATAAAACCAGTTAGGAAAAAACAAGGACCTATCAACCCCATGCTAGAAGCAACTTTTCGAAAGGAGATGGAAAACATTTTGAAGGCTGGAATCATCTTCCCAGTCAAATATTCTGAATGGGTCTCAAATCTAGTCCCCGTCTGGAAAAAAACTAGTCAGATTAGATTGTGCGTTGATTTTCACGCATTAAATTGAGCTAGTATAAACTTTAAAGGACCATTTCCCTCTCCCCAACATGGAAATGATTTTGTAGCAAGTTGCAAGGTCACAAATGATGTCCTTACTTGATGAGTTTTCTAGTTACAATCAAATCAAGGTAAAAAGGGCATATAAATATAAAACCACCTTTACTACTCGTTGGGGTACCTTTTCTTATGAATGTATGCCTTTTCGTTTATCTAATGCAGGTGCCACTTTTCAAAGAGTTATGAAATTATATTTTGAAGATTTGATCGGTAAGATCATTCATATCTATCTTGATGACTTAATAATTTACTCTAAAATCCGATTAGATCATTTTGGTCACCTGAGAAAAGTTCTCATGCGATGTAGGAAATTTGGAATTTCCCTAAACCCTTCCAAGTCCATTTTTGGTGTTACCGAGGGAAAGCTACTTAGACACATTGTCTCAGATTCAGGAATAAGTATCAATCCTGAAAGGATTGTTGCTATCCTTAACCTTCCTACTCCTACTTCCAAGAAATAAGTTGAAGCCTTTATGGGGGTTATTAACTTCGTCTGTAGGTTTGTCCTATATTTTGCAATGATGGTCAAGCCAATCCATAATTTGCTTAAGCAGGACCATTCTTTTTCTTGAACTGGTGATGTTGAAAATTCTTTTGAAGGGATTAAGAAAGAAATCATCTCCACACCAGTTTTGGCGAAGCCAAATTTTGAGAAGGAATTCACAATATATACTAATGCCACTGGGGAGGAAGTTTTTGTTGTCCTTATGTAGAATGATGACCAAGGAAACGAAAAACCTGTGTCTTACATAAGTCAAAGTTTGTCTGATGATGAATTTAAATACTCTTTTATTGAGAAACATGTTTTTTCTCTTGTTAAGGTTGTCGAAAAGTTTCGCCACTACATCTTAGGTAAGAATACATTTGTAAAAGTCCCTGTACCTGCTGTCAATTTTTTTCTCTCACGGACTTATCTTTTAGGGAAGCTTTCACATTGGCTTGCCAAGATCCAGGAGCATGATTTAAACATCATGACTTGTACCACTATTAAGGGATGTGACCTAGCCCTTCACTTGGCTCAGCATGCTGAGAATGGTGAAGAAATTGATGAAGAAGATAGTTCCCTTTCAGCTCTCTTTTACATTGACGATCAAATCATCCCTGTGTCTGAACATCCTTGGTACAGGAATTTGGTTTATTATTTACAAAACCAAAGATGTCTAGACAACTTAGACACTCATCAAAGTAGAAGACTTTGTCTTGAATCTGCAAGATATGTCATTATAGGAGACTTCTTATTTCGAAGATCAGTTGATGGTTTGTTGCTTCGTTGTGTGAATAACGAAGATGCATAGAAATTGTTACAAGAAGCTCACGGTTATTCAAGCTCTGCCATTCATGTAGGAGGCCATTTTTCTGCAAAAACCACTTCTTTCAAGATTATTATAAAAGGATATTATTGGCCTTCGATCTTTTGTGACTCTTATGTTTTTTCGAGGTCTTGTGACAAGTGCCAAAAACTTGCTGGGAAAGAATGTCTTTCATCCATGCCATTACAACCTGTCCTGCCAGATTTTCCCTTTTCAAAGTGGGGATTGGATTTTATTTGTCCTATTAACCCTCCTTGTTCAGCTGGGCAATTGTTTATTTTTATAGCCACAAACTATTTTACAAAATGGGCTGAAGCTGTCCCACTCAAACATTTCACAGACGATCATGTAATTTCTTTCCTTGAAAATAATATTTTTTCCAGATTTGGTCTTCCATTGGAAATTATTATAGACAATGGTCCTTCTTTCATTTCTGCTAAGATGACTTAGTTTTTAGCCAAGTTGGGGGTTAAACATTTCACCTCGTCATCTTATTATCCCTAAGGAAATGGGCAAGTTGAGTCCACCAACAAAAATCTAGTAAGAATCGTCAAAAGGCTCATCGAAGATAGGCCTCGTTAGTGGCACACTCTCCTCACTTATGCCTTATGGGAAGATCGAACTACAGCCAAAATAAGTCATATTGGAAGTTGGGTCAGTCATATTGTACATGGGTCCTTTGTTGTTCCAAGCTCAATTTTTATACCGAAGTCTTCATGGTTATCATTATTGTTTGTTCTTGGATCTATTACTTGTTCCACTTGCAACAAACATATGTTAGTAACAACAAATAAAGGGAAATTAAAAGAAGAAACTATCCTATGCTAACATGCTATACAATATTCATTGAAAAGATGATGGCGAATCCTAGCTAACATAGGATAGCCATTCAAGTTATCAAGGTTGTATAGAGCATAGTTGACATGAATTTATGTATAGTGGGGTTGGTAATATGTGTTATGGGTGGCATTGTTGGAAATTAAAGGTTGTTGGTATCGATGTATGGTTCAAGTGGATGATTTGTTCGATTAGCAGTTGGTGCATACTAAGAATTGAATGAACTTGAAGTGTGGAGGTGATGTTCATTTACTGTGCATCGCCTTTACTCCTACCATTGGATGCCACCCTAGTCAGATTATTGTCCAAACATTGTTGTTGTGGTTATGCTCCGATTTCTCAGCAGGGAGGAACCGCTTGGCCAACTCGCGTTTTAAGACATTCGATTACATGTATGTTATTTTTTTTGTCCCTTCATGAGTCTACTCTAGTTATGAAATGCATATTGGATCATATGTATTAGTTGTGCTTTCCTTAAGAATTGCGACTGTGTAAAATGGTGATTGTGAATGAAACATTGATGATTCTCTTTGAAATGATGTTGAAGTCATAGCATTACTAGTTATCATGGGGCATTAGCAGTCACAAGAGATATATGTTATCCTTTTTGGTTTACTTAGAGGACCCTTGTTGGTCTTGGTGGGCTATCTTCACGATTTTGCATTGTTGTATCCGGTATGTGGGATTTTATGCGGTTTAATCACTGAAGCGCTCATGTCACCGTGCATTGTACATTTGGGCATTTGGTTGATTTCACCACTAAAGGTCATGAAATGGGTTTTCCTATTCTTACTGGGCCTTGTCTTCACCTCTATGTGGTAGTTGTTTGATTGAAGGGCACGAGGTCTATACCCTACTTGCGTTAAATAACATTGCCACACCAAGTTAGAGCCTCATGATCCTGATTATTTTCGGCATGAAATGAGATCTGAGATATAATAAAGAAATGCATAGAGATATTGCAGATGTTCAATAATATAACATAAATATATCATAGATGCAACCATAAACATAGATATACAGTAATACATGATTTCTATTAATGAAATAAATGTACAGAGACTGTAAAATACAGAGTGAAAGACTCGATAGAATGGTGGCAGCTTATCTCTGAGAAGAGATGTGACGGTTACTCGCATTCATAAGAAGATGATTACAATGAGGCTTTGAAGGTATTTTTACAATAAATAGGAATTCCAAAAGTCCTAGACATCCAAAAACCTAACCCTATGAGATGAAGCGCCAAAAGTCATGTCGGCCCCGTTTGGGTAAGTTAGTACATCAACTTCCCAGGGTAGTAACTTTTGCATACGATCTCTGTATTAGGCGTATGATAGCTCATTGGAAAGGTATCATAAAGGAGATTCATTTTGGGGGCTCAATAATCCATTTGAATATCATTGAGAACCTTGATCTTGAAAAACATTCATTTGGGCCCTCAAAATGGCCCCAGAAGTTAAAAACTGCTAAAAATAGTAAATTGTCAAATTTGCCAGAAAATTGTTTTGAGCCACTTAGAAAAGGTGGGTGGCCACCGATATCCACCTAGATCAATCCTCCATCCTTAGGAAGCAATTTTATCCATTGAATTCAGTTCCCTAGGGAGAGGGAAAAGCGTTTGTTGAATCTGCATCTTGGTGAGTTGTTTGCCTTGCTGGAGACGTCGCGCTGCTCAGTTTGTGGAAGTCTGACACGAACCTGTTGAGGCTGAGGTTGTTCAAAAAGTCAGGATACATGAGAGGATGGTGCACAAAAGGAATATTTGCGCTTTGCTACAACCTTGTGGACCTGCTTCTATTAAATAGAAGGTGCTTGGGGCGAAGCTATAGTGGTTGCAGTGTCCTTTTGTTCCCCTTTTGAATAGATTGTGAAGAAGATGAATTTTGCAGTATGAGATACTACCTTGCAACACTTGTTAGGTGGAACAGTAGTTGGAAATACCTCTGGTATTCTATAGAGATGACCCCCCATAGAAACAATGAAACTACGGGGTCGATACTCATAAACAATAATCTGCGTCCACATATATGGTTGGCCCAATAGAACATCACATACATCTAGTGGGGAAATATCACATAATACCTCATCCTTGAAGGGTTGTATGCCATATGACAATCAACATTGTTGGCTGACACGAAGATATCATCCTTGGTGAAGCCACATGATCTTGTACGGTTGTGGGTGTGGTGTTGTCGACAATCCCAACTGTTTGACAACCTCTGCTGAGATGAGATTCTTCTAGCTTCCGCTATCAACAATAAAATGCAGTGGGGTCCCCTTCACCCACATCTATGAATGAAAAAGGTTATCCCCCTCTTCAGGATCTGTTGGTTCTTCTGGTTGAATTGCTATAGTCACAACAATAGCAGTGGGATCTACGTCAATGATCTCTCCTTTACCAGTATTTTCATAATCAAATTCAGAATCAGGGTTCAGCTCCTTGTCTTTGATCTCGGCCACCAATGACTGTTTTGAGTGACATTCATCAGTGTTGTGCCAGGGGATTTTGTGGAAATCGCACCATTTTCTGGTGTCCTTCTTTGTCTTCCCGTGATCCTTCTTTTCATGTGGCTTGGACTGGTTTTCGGGAGATTGTTTGTTAGAGATGTCTTTATCATACTTTGGTTGTTGCGGATTTGCAGAACCAAAATCTCGTTTGTTCTGGAGCTTAAATTTCTGCTCAATTTTAACAGCATATCGATAGGAAGCACTGAGTGATGAGATATCCAGAAAATCCATTTTAGTTTGGATGTATCTGTGTAGAGCCCCACGGTATTTTAGAACCAAATTTCGTTTAGAGTCTTTGATACCTAGCTTGGTGCACAAGGCATGGAAGGTATTGGTGAACTCTGGAACTGCTTGGCCCCTCTCTTGCCGCAGTGTGGTCCATCTCATGTACTGGTCCTCATAGTTGCCAATAGTGTAATATTATTTCTTTACCGTATCCACAAAAAAATACCAAGTGGGATCAGCCCCATATATTTTAGACTCCTCTGTGGAACTCTGCTCCCAATAAGTTTCCCACCAATGTTTGAAATGGGGGAGAGCTTTAAGGAGTGTGAAGGTGATCTTTTCTTTATCGGAAAATTTGTGAACAGAGAAATAACCTTCTAGCAGATTTAACCATTTGTCTAGGGCTTCTGCATCTATCTGTCCTTCAAATACAGGAATATCAAAATTAAGTTGTACCTTGAAAGGCGAGGTGCCTCCAAAGTGGCCACTTGATGAAGATGAGCCTGTTTCTATCGGCAGGTGTTGAAGGATGTGGGAAAAATTCTCCATCATTTCATCCCTCTGTCATGTGAGAGCTTGCTCAAGAAACAAACTGATAGGATCATCTACTCCGTCATTTTTCTTTTCTTCCCCCATTGAGGGTTTCTTGGGTGTGCAAGAGAGATTGTCCTCAAGAGATATAAGCTCGAGACCCAACTTGCTATACTCAGACCTCGTCGGGGACATGCACTGAAAAAAAAATGACCAAGAACAAACTGCGTTGATATCACTGATCCGGATTATTTTCGGCACGAAATGAGATCGGAGATATAATAAAGAAATGCACAGAGATATCGCATATATTCAATAATATAACATAAATATATCAGATATGCAACCATAAACACAGATATATAGTTATACATGATTTCTATTAATGAAATAAATGTACAGAGACTGTAAAATATAGAGTGAAAGACTTGATAGAATGGTGGCATCTTATCTCTGAGAAAAGATGTGACAGCTACTCGCATTCGCAAGAAGATGAGTACAATGAGGATCAGAAGGCCTTTTTACAATAAAAAGGAATGCCAAAAGTCCTAGACATCCAAAAACCTAACCCTAGGAGATGAAGCACCAAACGTCATGTGGGCCCCGTTTGGGTAAGTTAGTACATCAACTTCCCGGGGTCGTAACTTTTGCATACAATCTCCATTTTAGGTGTATGATAGCTCGTTGGAAAGGTATCATCAAGGAGATTCATTTTGGGGGCTCAATCATGCCTTCGAATATCATTGAGAACCTTTATCTCGAAAAACCTTCATTTGGGCCCTCAAAATGGCCCTGAAAGTTAAAAACTGCTAAAAATAGTAAATTGCTAAATTTGCTAGAAAACTATTTTGAGCCAGTTGAAAAAGGTGGGTGGCCACCGATATCCACCTGGATCACCTCACCTCTTGTTATGGCCCCCGTCATGGAATTGTTTCCTGTCCATAAACAAATCATAGTTCTCTCTCTGTGTACACCTTTGGCCTCGAAGTTTTCACCATTATGAGGAGTTGACTCTGTTCCCCCAGTGATGGCTACTGAGCAAACCCTTAACCCTTTAGTCTGGAGTTTCATAGAGAAGACTGTCGGGCCTGTCAAGTTTTTTATGGGTTATTGTAGATTGAATGTATGGTTGATTACTTTGAATGCAGACTCGCCCAGTTGGTCATATGATAGTCGAGTTGGTTGGCATTTAGTTATTGCCTCTATTATAATAATAACAAATATTGCATTGTTATTGGCACAACTCAAATTACACAGTCACTCTCCTTATGATTAATAACTCAATATTTATTAAGGAAGAGGGTTGCTTCCCTGATTCAAATTGATGCATGGGTATGCGTTCTTTTCACATCTTGTTATGTCAATTGATTTTACGACAGTGATGATTGGTTGGTTGATCCACAGTCACTATTATTGTTGCACTAAGGATTGTTTGGATGTTTAGCTGGCATTGGTTACAAATGTTTGATGTTGCTCACACTTGTCACGTTGTGTGTATGGGTTTTTTCACAATGAAATAATGGTCATGGTAACTATGGTTTTCTTTGGGGCCAAATGATTATGGGACCAGACGACTATAGAAACTATACCCATTGTATCCTTATGATTGTTCAATTGTATAAGCCTGAGTTTGCACAACATAGTTGGTTATAGTTGGATTAAATCAAAGTAATAGTGTGTTATTAATGACTCAACACTATGGATTGAGTTATTATTGTGACTATGTGTTTGATTGTGTTAAATGGAGATATTGCATCATAATGTTTTGGTGACTGTGCACTGTGTATAACATGGATAGCTTGGGTTTCACAGAGTTTTAAGCATGTTTATTTGTTGCAATCAAACATTTGTTAAGAAGGGAATTTCGTTGAGACCTCATCGTGGTTGATGGATGGCCCATCTTTTAAGTCATATTGAATTGTTTTTTTTACAGCGGTTGAATTACATTGCCTGGGTGAGTTACCCTTTGCATAGCTTGTGTCTAAATGATGGTTGTTGGTTATATGTTTAAATATCAATTCGGATTTTGCAACTTAATCCAGATTATTGGGTTTACTGCCTATATATATATGTTTAACTAATATCAAATCATTTAAATGATAGGCCCAATTGTAGTGGTTATGTGACTTCATTGTGAATTCTAGAAACATGAATTTGAGTATATTTGTTGATTGAAGTAATGTATGGGTAGTGGTTGATTTCGATGGTTAACAAAGTGGAAAGGCTATTGTTTGGAAATTGTTATAAGATGCAAAGAAGGGAACAAAATCCTCTTTACAGATTGTGTACAATGCCTATTGTCTTGTGATGGCACTATGTTGGTTATTTGATTATGAAAAGTAAACTAGTTAAACACACAAAAATTGTTATTTAGTCAAAATGATTGATGGTTGATTCATCTCTTTTTGCAGAATGTTTTATGGATCACTTAATTAATTTCATGAACAACAGTTTTCTTTCTTCCCTTCCGTTATTTCATTTTTCGCTAATTACAAACCCCATCACCTCCCATATTCATTTTTCCACTCCCTGTTCTGAGATTAATTACAGTCAAGAGAATTTTGGTGTTAAAGAAGTTGAAAGTGGAAGTGTCTTGTGTGGATTACAATGATGTTTTATTGGGTTTCATACAGTTGATTTTTGTTTTCATTGAGCAGTAAATATGTTTTTTTCCCCCTCATAGAATCATGTTTTCACTCAATACAAACCCCTCGCATATCCCAGAACCCTTTTCACCCGCTGCTCATTGATAAACGATAAAACAATTTGTATGGATTGGATTGCATGAGTCTAATATATTGCTGAGCCAAAATCCATTTCATATTTTAAAAGAGTTGTCATGTATGGGGTTAATTAAAATATTGTTGCTAATCAATCACGCATGCAGGAACGAGTTATTCAAATAAAAGGCTAAAAACATAGGCCTATTACGCTTCTATCAAAGAGAAGCACTAAAAACTGGTAGCATCAACAAAGGGGAATATGGCTTTTGAGTTTTATTCTATCTATTATTGGTGACAATTGAATTCAGGAATGATTGCACAGTATGTTTTATTGTTGATGTGTAAGTAATGTCATTTTTGGAAATAATTCAAAATATCATAAGCTAATGGGAGTCACAAGGGGTCCCACCTACTAGTTATTATTTATTTATGACCCTTATTATAATTATTACTCTTCCTCCTAACTAAAGTTAGTTGAGTCTTTTAATTAACTTAACTAATGAGTTGGTTCAACTACTCCAACCAATTCTAATTATTAAAATCAAAAGGAAAGGGAGGAACAAGAGGAGGATAGAAGTTGAAGCATACTAAGGTTTTCTCTTTGAGTTTATGTTGAGATAGTTCAGTTTTCATTCATTGTTTTATTCATCACAAGCCTAATTATATTTTATGATAGAAGGGTCTTATTGTACACAACAATATTCAGAGCTGAATCACATCATTTAGACACTTGTTTTTTTCAATGGTGTTGATCTATATTTGATAGTCTGCGTAGACTTGTCTGTTTGTGAATTAATTTTCATGACTAATAAAGGCTATTGTGTAGAGTCGAGTGGGAAGAAATCTGTGGCAAGATGATACAATGTTTAGAGTTTAGTTTTGGTTTTCTATCAGAGGTCGTTTTGTATGTTCCATCGGGGATGTCTAAGTTTGACTTTGGTCCAAAATTTATGCATGAGTTTTTTTAAAGAAAATGACTCTTTAGTGAATTTGAATGAAATAAAGGATTGTTTTATGTCTCATTTTTCTTGATTATCATCTTGGTGACTTTTCTTCTATCTTTACATTCATTTCAGCAACTGATATTTCAGAAAATTATATAAAAATTGAATTTCCAACAAGCGTTTTGTTGATAAAAGACTAGCCTAAGCACTTGTAATTAATACTCGTGAGTTAGGATGTTATTTTTGTTGGCTATAAACATAGGGTGATATTCCCCTCTATTTTTATTTAGCCAAGAATAATCTGAAAATGCTTGAGTAAGATAATTTCATATATTTTCCTCAACAGTGTGAAAACATGTATGTCATACAACATGTCGATCAGAGGGGAACCAAAGAGATGAGTGTCCTACATTGGGAAATTATATGGAGATAGGTGCACCGAATCAATTTCCAGTTGGACCTCAGATGAAATGGTGTGAGATCCTTAGATAGTGGGGACATATATCACCCCAATTCCCAACACTGGAGAAATATCAAAAGACACATCATACTTTGTTATGTGAATTCCTAAAATCCATGGGGCATGATGTGAACAACTTTTGGTCACTCTAGTTGATGCAAGACCATACCCATGATGTATTTGGGGTTCATGAGGAGTAGAAGGGTGGTGACCATGGAAGTGATGAGAGAGGCGGATATCAAGGAGACCCTAGGAGAGGATATGGATGAGGTCATGGATGAGGATACAGAGGAGGTGTAAGTATACCCCCCACTTGTTTTAACTGTGGTGAGATAGGCAAGATAGGCCATGTGTAGATATTTTGTGCAAAATTGTGTGCTCTCTATGGGTACTGTTATAGTCCCGAGCATGTCATAGAAGACTATCTCCACTTTCTTAAGAAGTGGGAAGAGAAGAAGACACATTGAAACATGGTTACTATAGCGCCACATGGGTATCGAAAGAATGATTATGAACTTAATGTGTGGGTGATAACCCAAGGTGGAGAAAAGACAAGAATGGACTTTGAGCATGGTGAAAGATTGTGTCAAAGGTCAGAGGGGAATATAAAAAAGGTATCACAAACCCCTCCTAAGTTTCATGTTGTCCAACATACGAAACTTTTGTGTGACGTTCAGAGGGACTTGGAGAATAAAAGAACACGAGAAGATTTGCAGTGTGTTACACAACGATTGCTCGAAGAGGCCCATATCTGTGAAAATGTACAGAGAGTGAAACAATGGTCGTTGAAGGAAGCCTGAGCCTGTGAAGAATTGCAGCATGCCACATAGAGGTCATTAGAAGAAGCTCAGTTGCATGAGGAATTCTATCACGGGATACAAAGTTCACTGGAAGAAGCTCGCAGACAAGAATAACTACGATGAGTCGAACAAATGGAAATAGAGGACCACGTGCATGAATAACTAAAGAGCATGATTGTTGGATTACTGACAGGGGGGTGAATCAGTAATAGATAAATTTATATCAATGTAGTATTATCATCAAATAGTTGCAAAGTAAATAAACAATTAAAAAATGATAAATCACACACACACACAGTACACTAGTGTTTTACATGGAAACCCAAAGTGGGATAAAACCATAGAATGATTTTTCTTATATGTCTTTAAGAATTACATTCATTGGAAGCACCAACTTCCTTTGTTTTCCAGCTGCAACTGGAAGGAGGCTCTAACCCTCTAGTTTCTCAGGCTACGACCTGATAGAAGCTCCAACTCCCCTATTCTCTGGCTACAACTAGAAGGAGGCTACAGCCCCCTATTTCCTCCGACTACAACTGGAAGGTGGATACAACCACCTGTCCTTGCCCCATCCAACCACCCTGATGTATAAGTAGAATGATGGAACCACTGTCACACTATCACTATGAGATATAGTGTTGTAAAACTGTACCAATCAACCTGCACCAAACAACGTGTACCAATAACCTAAACCATGCATCAACCTGTACCTCAACCTGTAATCAACCTGTACCATAAACAAGTGCATCAACCATGCACCAACCTGTACAACAACCTATGCCATGAACAAGTGCATCATCCATGTACAAATTATGTACCAATCATTTATCAACTACTCATCAACTATGACTCACCAAGATGTACCAACATCATCAACTATACACCTCATCTATGAGCCAACTCATCAACTACTTGTCTCAACCATGTACCCAACATGTACCTCAACCAAAATCCCTCATCAAATTCATCATCCAAATCTGATTTGTAACTATGTAATAGACCTGGTGTATATGATCACATACCTGCAAACATTCCTTAACTTTAACAACAAGAGACTAGCATTTTCATCAAACTTTACTTTAATCTCATGTGACTAGTTTTGGATTAGTCAACAAGCCTAACTTGAAATAATCATAACTATGTACCTGTAATGAATAAAGATCTGAAAATAGTACAAAATGTTATTTAGTGTGTTTTATGCAATTCCTCTAGGTGTCACTACTTGGAACCTCTCAGAAAAGGAGTTATATAAAAAATGACATACCTTGTTGAATTATGGCTTATTCTAGAGAGCGAACTTGTAGAGCGTGCCCCGCATGGAATATTTTTTGTATGGATCTAAAAATTGTACATAGAATACTATAGACTATATTCTAACCAATAAATTTGGTCTTACTGAATTTGGATCTTTTATGAAGAATTTATGACGTTTGAACCCGAAACACCTATTTTAGACTAGTTTCAGGACTAGCCACAAACCCTATTTTCCATGGATTGTAACTCCAAAAAGACAACGACCCACAAGAGAAAATTTTTACCACGGCTACTTGGATATGTTTCCTCAACGGCCTCCCAATTTCATGGTCTGATTCATTCTAGAAAAGAACTTATTGTGAAAATGGTGAGATGACATGTAAATAACATACCTTAGAAAGCATCATCAAAAGAATTTATCCTCCCTTGAACTTTGGCCTTCTTTACTTCTCCTTCCTTCTGAAATTCGGCTTAGATATCCTTTGGTTACCTTATTCACTTGTATATATTCAATATGCTCAAATTTGATTAAAATGAGAGAGTCTTTCCTCTTATTTATACTTTCATGTAGCTTCCTCAAGGGGTTACCTTTTAACCATCTTAACCCACTTTCCTTATTTTAGGGCTAACCCACTTCTAATTTCTCCATTAAATTTATTATTTATTTATTTTGTATTCACTTTCACTTATAGTACACTCATCATTTCACTTTATTATTTACCTTCTAAAATCTCTTAAACCACTTTGACTACTTTGACCTTTTGGGGCTTCTAGATGACTCATGAGGGTTCTCGAACTTCACATGGCCATAACTCTCTAACTGTGAGGAGTTATGTGACGTTCCACATACCACTGGAAACGGAATGACATGTAATATACATCTAGAATATTATTTCCTACAAATATATCAAAACACATACCATTATCCATCAAATAAACTTGGGTCCATTACCCAAACCTGGGTTCTCCAACTTCTCATGGCCATAACTCTCTAACCGTGAGGAGTTATGTGACGTTACACATACCATCGGAAATGGAATGACATGTAATATCCATATAGAATATTCTTACCTTAAAATATATTAAAACTCATACCATTATACATGAAACAACCTTGGGTCCATTACCCAAACCTTTGTGCTACTAGAATTCACTACTGAACTTTCTCCAAGGGTTGACATCAATCACTAAGGGTTGAAATCAATACACAATATCACTATACAATGGTTGAAATCAATGGAAACCAAAAATCCATACCAATTGTCCATCAACCTAAGCCAATTGTCTGACAATATCCCCCATTGGCATTGATGGCAACACCAACATTGATGGAAACACTTAGTCATGATAGCATTCATGCTTATACTCCTCGTCAATGTTTCTATCTCTCCACCTTTGAAATCAATGGAAAATGGTATCTCCCTTTGGGGTTTCTCCCCCTGATTGAACTCTCCTTGGGGTTGCTCCCCTTGTTTACATGCCTTTGATTTTTCTCTCTCCCTTCATATGAATAATATCTCCCCCTTTGAAAAAGGGTATCACTCTGAAGTAATATCACTCATTCTTCCCTTGTGACAATTGATCCCCTTGGAAACATGCCTCTATGCTCTCTCTCCAAGATTTTACCTTTGCATATGATAAATCTCTCCCCATTTGTCATCAATGGAAAAGGTATCTTTCCATCCAGGGTTGTTGATCCGGATTATTTTCGGCACGAAATGAGATCGGAGATACAATAGAGAAATGCACAGAGAT
This sequence comes from Picea engelmannii, assembly GCA_009831015.1. Lineage (NCBI taxonomy): Eukaryota > Viridiplantae > Streptophyta > Pinopsida > Pinales > Pinaceae > Picea > Picea engelmannii. The sequence continues at coordinate 13,995 of ML794301.1, forward strand.
ATGACATATATTCAATAATATAACAAAAATGTATCAGAGATGCAACCATAAACACAGATATACAGTAATACACGGTTTCTATTAATGAAAGAAATGTACAGAGACTGTAAAAATACAGAGTGAAAGACTCGCTAGAATGGTGGCATCTTATCTCTGAGAAGAGATGTCATGGCTACTTGAATTCACAAGAAGATGATTAAAATGAGGCTTTGAAGGCATTTTTACAATAAACAGGAATGCCAAAAACCCTAGACATCTGAAAACCTAACCCTAGGAGATGAAGCGCCAAAAGTCATGTGGGCCCCGTTTGGGTAAGTGAGTACATCAACTTCCCGAGGTCGTAACTTTTGCATACGATCTCCGTTTTAGGCGTGTGATAGCTCGTTGGAAAGGTATTGTCGAGGAGATTCATTTTGGGGGCTTAATTATTCCTTTGAATATAATTGAGAACCTAGATCTCGAAAAACCTTCATTTGGGCCCTGAAAATGGCCTCGGAAGTTAAAGACTACTAAAAATAGTAAATTGCCAAAATGCCAGAAAACTGTTTTGAGCTAGTTGGAAAAGGTGGGTGGCCACCAATATCCACCTGGATCAATCCTCCCTCCTTAGGAAGAAATTTTCTCCATTGCGTTGAGTTCCCGGGGGAGAGGGAAAAGCGTTTGTTGAATCTGCATCTTGGTGAGTTGCTTGCCTTGCTAGAGACGTTGTGCTACTCAGTTTGTGGAAGTTTGTCATGAACCTGTTGAGGTTGAGGTTGTTCAACAAGTCGAGATGCATGAGAGGATGATGTGTAGAAGGAATCTTTGTGCTTTGCTGCAACCTTGTCGACTTGCTTCTGTTTGATAGAAGGTGCTTGGGATGAGGTTGTAGTGGTTGTAGTGTCCTTCTGTTCTCCTTTTGAACAGATTGTGAAGAAGTTGAATTTTGCAGTATGAGATACTACCTTGCGACACTTTTTAGGTGGAACAATAGTTGGAACTACCTCTGGTATTCTGTAGAGATGACCCCCCAAAGTAACAATGACACTACGGGGTCGAAACTCATAAACAGCATGGTGTCTCCACATATATGGTTGGCCCAAGAGAACATCATAGACATCCAGTGGGGAAACATCACATAATACCTCATCCTTGAAGGGTTGGGTGTTGTATAACAACCAACATTGTTGACTGACATGGAGATCTCATCCTTGTTGAAGCCACCCAATGTTGTATGGTTGTGGGTGTGGTGTTGTCGACAATCCCAACTATTTGACGACCTCTGCTAAGATGAGGTTTTTCTGGCTTCCACTATCAACAATAAAATGCAGTGGGGTCCCCTTCACCCACATCTATGAATTAAAAAGTTGCTCGCCCTCTTTAGGATCTGTTGGTTCTTCTGGTTGAATTGTTGCAGTCACGACAATAGTAGTGGGGTCTGCGTCAATGATCTGTCCTTTACCAATATTTTCATAATCAGATTCTGAATTAGGGTTTGCCTCCTTGTCTTTGATATCCCCCACCAATGACTATTTTGAGCAACATTCATTGGTGTTGTGTCAGGGGATTTTGTGGAAATCACACCATTTTCTGGTGTCTTTCTTTGTCTTCCCGTGACCTTTCTTTTCCTATGTCTTGGACTAGTTTTTGGGAGATTGTTTGTTGGGGTCGTCTTTGTCATACTTTGGTTGTTGCGGATTTGTAGACCTGAATTCCCGTTTGTTTTGGTGCTTAAATTTCTACTCAATTTTAACAGCATATCTATAAGTGGCACCGAGTGATGAGATGTCCAAAAAATCCATTTCAGTTTGGATGTATCTATGTAGAGCCCCACGGTATTTCAGAACCAAATGTCACTCGGAGTCTTTGATACCTAGCTTGGTGCATAAGGTATGGAAGGTATTGGTGAACTCTGAAACTACTTGGCCCCTCTCTTGCCACAATGTGGTCCATCTCATGTACTGGTCCTCATAGTTGTCAACAAGGTAATATTGTTCCTTTACCGCATCCACAAAAAAATCCCAAGTGGGAGCGGCGCCATATATTCTAGACTCCTCTGTGGAAATTTTCTCCAAGTAAGGTTCCCACGAATGTTTGACATGAGGGAGAGCTTTAAGGAGTGAAAAGGTTATCTTTTCTTTGTCGGAAAAATTGTGAGCAGAGAAATAACCTTCTAGCAGAGTTAACCATTTTTCTAGGGCTTCTACATCTATCTGTCCTTCAAATACAGGAATATAAAAATTAACTTGTACCTTGAAAGGCGAGGTGCCTCCAAAGTGGCTGTGTGATGAAGATGTGCCTGATGTTATCGATAGGCGTTTAAGGATGTGGGCAAAATTATTCATCATTTCATCCCTCTGTTGCTTGAGAGCTTGCTCAAGCAACAGATTGATAGGATCGTCTGCTCCATCCTTTTTCTTTTCTTCCCTCATTGAGGGTTTCTTGGGTGTGTGAGAGCGATTTTCTTCAAGAGAGACAAGATCGAGACCCAACTTGCTATACTCAGACTTCGTCGGGGACATGCACTGAAAAAACGATCAAGAGCAGCCTGCTCTAATACCACTGATCCGGATTATTTTCGGCACGAAATGAGATCGGAGATAAAATAGAGAAATGCACAGAGATACCACAGATATTCCATAATATAATAGAAATGTATCAGAGATGCAACCATAAACACATATATACAGTAATATAGGATTTCTATTAATGAAATAAATGTACAGAGACTGTAAAAATACAGAGTGAAAGACTCGCTAGAATGGTGGCAGTTTATCTCTGAGAAGAGATGTGACGGCTACTCGCATTCGCAAGAATATGATTACAATGAGGCTCTGAAGGCCTTTTCACAATAAACAGGAATGAAAAAAACCATAGACATCTGAAAACCTAACCCTAGGAGATGAAGCGTCAAAAGTCATGTGGGCCCCGTTTGGGTAAGTGAGTACATCAACTACCCGGGGTCGTAACTTTTGCATACGATCTCCGTTTTAGGCGTGTGATAGCTTGTTGGAAAGGTATTGTCGAGGAGATTCATTTTGGGGGCTCAATATGCCTTTGGCTATCATTTAGAACATCAATCTCAAAAAACCTTCATTTGGGCCCTCAAAATGGCCCCGAAAGTTAAAAACTGCTAAAAATAGTAAATTGTCAAAATTGCCAGAAAATTGTTTTGAGCTAGTCAGAAAAGGTGGGTGGCCACCGATATCCACCTGGATCAGCTACTCCCCCTAATATAATTCTTCCTAAAACTGATCTCCCAACCTGAATTGTCCTATTTATGGTGTTTCCTCGTGTAGATCTAAGACATATAAGATAAGCATTCAAAAGCATTCAATTTAGAGTAGAAATTACTCCTAGTCTCTGGCGAAGATATTCAAAGGCTTCTCATGGAAGCGGTTTTGTAAATATGTCTACCACAGGGTATTTTGTGCCCACATATTTAACTCTGATTTTTTTCTCTGCAACCTGTTCTCGTAGAAAGTGATACTTTATTGGAATGTGCTTCTTCTTGGAGTGCAGCATCGAGTTCTTTGAGATACTGATGGCACTTGTATTATCACAATAGATTGGAATGGGCTCATCATACTCAACCTATATATCTGTCAAATTTTGTTTCATCCATAGAACCTGTGTACAAAATCATGTTGCTACAATATACTCTGCCTCGGTTGTAGATAAGGATACTGATGATTGTTTCTTGTTTATCCATGATACTAAACACTCACCCAAGTAGAACGTTTCTCCACTAGTGCTTCGTTGGTCATCAGTGAAACCTGCCCAATCTACATCTATGTAGGAAATAAGTGATATATCCTTTCCTTTTGGATACCATAATCCAAAACCTTATGTTCCTTTAAGATATCTGAAAATCCTATTTACTACTAATACATGTGATTCTTTTGGTGCTTCTTGAAATTGTTCCACCTGTCCAACTGCCTCCATTACATCTAGTCTGGATGTTGTCACATATAGTAAGATACCAATCATTGACCTTTATTGCCTCTGTTCTGTAGAATTTGAATCATCATCTTTGCTCAACTTGCAACTGGTTTGCATAGGAGTGGTAACTAGTTTGCAATCTTCCATTCTGAACCTCTTTAGCATTTCTCTAATATACTTAGTTTTAGAAATAAAAATTCCTTGGTTTCTTTGACATATCTAAAGACCCAAAAAGAATGATAGTTCTCCAAGTAATGAAATTTCAAATTCATTATGCATGTCCTTTGCAGATTTATGGCTTAACCTGTCATTAGTACTTTGAAAAACAATATCATCAACATAAATTTCAATTAATAAAATACTACCTTGAGTTACCTTGATGTAGAGGTTGTTGTATGCACTTCCTTTCCATAGTTCGTAGGGAGTTTTGTCATTATTGTTTATGATAATTACTATGTTTTGAATGTGAATTATTGTATGCACTACATGTGTCCAAAAAATACCTGTCAATTTTGAATCCATTAGCATTGTTCAATCCATTTCCTGTGTAATTATCATCCATTATGATAATGTTCCTTTGTCTCTGAACCACTCTTTGAACCAATCTATGAATCCATTCTCTCATCCATACTGTCTAAGACTCTACTTGTGCAATTGTCCATAATGTTGACCCATTTATCACTATACTATCATGAAGTCTTGATTAATCCATCAAATTGTACTTCTGCTAACTGACTGCTCTGGATTTGTCTTCTCAAACT
>ML794301.1:39043-53178 GCA_009831015.1 Picea engelmannii
CCAGCTCCATATTTCACTGAATTTGAAGAAATTCATCTTCTATACACCATTCGAGATGTTTTTAGTGCATGTTAGTTGCAAGGATGGATTGTTAGTTGACCAAGAAAAAATCATTGCTATATTGTATATGGTATCCCTCACTTCAGTTCAAGAGTTGCACGCCACATTCGGTCATACAGGATATTACCGACGGTTCAATTAGAGTTATGCGAAAATTGATGCCCCACTAGAGAAGTTGTTGTGAAAAGATAAAAAGTACATCTAGATGTTAGGATATTTAGACACTTAGGAGTTAGTTAATATATACTTGGTATAATGTGTCATTAGGTAAAAGTGTGTTTCTTTAGTATGCATAAGTATGCATTTGTAGTAAGGAAATTTGACGGTCACGATATGTTCGCGACACACAGTGATCTGACAGTTCATATTCTCCTCGATCTTAATAGCATTTGATCTGTGGATTAACACTTGATTGGTCCATGATATCTATTTAAAGAGAATGGAGGGTCATTTTTCGATGATCCATTATGAGAAATTCTCTTGTAAAATATCTCTATAATCTTTTTCTTTTGCATTAATAAACTTCTCCAAGTGGCCATGTTGGTTGGGGCCATGGATGTTTCCTCGTAGGGGTTTTACCATGTCAAAACATCGGTGTGTTGATATTTTATATAGTTGTGTGAGTGGTTACTAAAGGTTTTCATCCTCTGTTGGAATACCTATGTTGTCAAACATGGTATCAGAGCATGTTTGAAGACCCGCTCCTATTGTAGATCGAGATCGTGAAGCCGAGTTTCCTCATCTCCATTTTCTGTCATTTCCATACATTTATGGGCTGAGAGGATTGTTCCATTGTGTTTGAAGCACTCATTTCAATCAGGAACACTTTTTGTTTCACTCGAAAAGGTTTTTGTTTTCCCAAGATATGACCATTTCAGTCAGATCCAGAGGTATAAAGCATGAATACACCATTTTTAAAATTTTTGCAGAGTAATATTTTGGTTTTATTTCGGTCTTATAATATTTGTTTCCAAGTTGCTACTCTTTTAGATCTGCATATGCTCTTTTCCCCGTGTCCTATGCGATCTCATCAAATCAGAAATAGATAGGAAAAGGTGCATTTTCCAGGTAAGCTAACTGAGATCTAACCCTTGTTGTCATCGAGAACCGAAAATTGTTTCTTGTGTGAAAAGAGTTTTTTTAGCACGCTCTCCAAGGCTGTCAACAACAACAATCCTCTTGCTAAAAAATACAATATGTTTTGTTTGACCATTTGGTTAAAAGTTTCCTTATTAAGTAAGAGGTCTTGAGTTCAAGTCTCTCCGTTTGTTACTTTTTTTGAAAAAGTTCATGCTCAATTGTAAAGTGTATTTCACTTCAAGTATAAAAGTGAATCACTATAAGTAGCTTTAATATTTTATTTTAGAGTTATTTATTTTGCATGCGGTTTTTTCATAAAGTAACTTCATTGTAAAAGTGATCCCCACTTCTTTTTATAAAAGTGGGTCACTTCATAAAGCAACTTACACCACCATGCGGTCCTTTGGTTACCATTTATGCCTTTTTTTTAAAGGGCATAACATTCACATCCGAAGTCCATTTTTAGTGTCGTCTTTTTTAAAACTGCCTAATTTTTCGAGATATTTCCATCCATATCATCATTTTCATTTATTAAATTCATATTATCTACATATTTAATATGGATTCTTCCAGTAATGTTTTGCTTACCATCACCAAATATTTCCAATGGAAATCTCATATGGAGGATTTATTAAGAAGTAAAGTAATCCGAGATCTTTTCGTCCGGTGACTTATTAAAGAATTGTATTAAATGAGCATAAACTAAAGTGCACCATAAAGAAGGAAAAGCTCAAAAGTAAAAAGACATAAGCATGCAATATGAATGCAAAAACTTGATAACGGATTCCATTCCTGGTGGACTATGTCTCCTGGTCCTGCTCTCAAATGCGCAGGCCTTTTTATTAACTCCACAAAAGAATTGGGCAACATACATAAGTATACCTCATTTTGGAGTTAAGTTACAAAATGTTTTCTCATATCAGAAAAAAAAAATCACCACTGCATTCATGGTGTTGAATTACCTAAAAATGACTATATCCATGCCTCGATCCAAGTTTGTCACTTTCAGACCAAAGAAAAATCTCACCTCGGTTTTCGTGCCTACACTTGAAACTAATGGCTGGACTCTATCTTGAAATCTGTGAAATATTATGTATAGTCATGCCCTTCATTCTCCTCTCTCGTACACTAGCTAAAACCCCCTTTTATAATATAAGGTGGGTGGTTTAGAATAAATGAGGTTGTTGGCCTAATGGTGGGCGGATGCTATATTAATGCTTTGGTTGGAGGAGGTCCTGGGGTCAAACCCGCGGGCCTCCATTTTGTTTGGTGTATTTTTTGGCAGTTGGATATATTTGGCAGAGGTTTGGAATATGCCACCAATCTGGAAGAACCGTCTCCATATTTGGCGGTATATTTAACACATTTTTTTTAATAATTCGATTGTTGGGCATCATTGTCCATTTTCCCACTGCCACGTGGCAGCCCATGACTCGGCCATGTGGAAGCCAAACATTGGCCCACGTCACCTTGTTGTACATCCATCCTGCCATGTCACCCTACCATATGTCATTTGGATTCCATGTCATCCTTCCACGTAGTGTACAGATGCCATGTGTCTTGTACGGACTGCCACGTGGCATGTTTTCATTGGTCCACATGTCGGCCTAAAAATTCCAAAAATGAGTGACATGTGGCAGCCTCTGGTGTTTCCACATCATCATCATGACACATGTCACCCTCTCTACTTTTCATGTATGTTGTACGGACAATGATTTCATTCGTACTTATGCTAACGTCAACAGTACGGATGCCGACTCATCCCTATTGATTGGGCTAAGTTGACCAAAAATTTGACCGTGAATATCTTTCGATCTGTAACTTCATTTGATGATATGTTTACGTCATAAGAAATATTGGGATGCGCTCTTCACAACCATGCCATTTTCACTTAGTTTTGGTAACTTTTAATTTTTTCCCTTTCTTTGTCTGTTGAAGCCATTCTGAGCATCCTGAGTTGCCTCTGCGAGTTCTTACTTGTTCTTAGCCTTCTCTGGATCCTTTTTGGATCATAAAGGCTTTTACTGGATTACCTTGGGAAAAGAAAAAGAACCCACTTGTGATGATAATAAATTCAAATGGGCTAATAGGAGTGACGAAGCACATGGACTAATCAGAATGTCCATCTCTCCTAATTTAAGGTTCCACCTTAAATAAATTGATGACCCCGATGAAGCTTGGGAAAATATTGAATATGTATTTGGTAAACTCAACATTATTCGAGCACAACAGTTAGAAAATCAAGTTCTGGATTTAATTCCAAGTGATTTTTCTTGCATTGGAGATTATCTATCTAAGTTAACACTCATAATTTTATGTGAAGAATGTGAGATAAATACGGAGGAAGAGCATTGCATTTATCTTATTCTTTCTAAGCTAGGTAGTGCATATTCTGTGTTTGTATATACCTTTTATGCCATGAGAGAGGCTCTAAGGAAAACTTATCAAAAACCCACCCTCTATTCCTTTTTTGTTTCTTTGATTAAAAACGAAGATAATCTTGTACAACTTGGAGTGATCAGTACTACAGGTACCTCCAACAAAGCCTTAGTCACCCAACAGAAAGATAAACCCAAGAATCCCATGATCCGGATTATTTTCGGCACAAAATGAGAGTAGAGATATAATAAATAAATGTAGAAAGATATCTCAGATATCCAATATTATAACATAAATTTATCAGAGATGCAACCATAAACACATATATACAGTAATACAGAATTTTCTATTAATGAGCGAAAATGTACAAAGACTGTAAAATACAGAGTGAAAGACTCGCTAGAATGGTGGCAGCTTATCTCTGAGAAGCGATGTAACAGATACTCACATCTGCAAGAAGATGATTTTACAATGAGGCTCCAAAGGCCTTTTTATCATAAATAAAATCCAAAACCCTAACCCCAGAAGATGAAAATCCAACGGTTTTGTGGACCCCGTTTTGGGTAGTTTGGTGTATCAACTTCCCAGGGGCGTAACTTTGGCATACGATCTCCGTTTGGGGTGAATGATAGCTGATTGGAAAGGTATCGTCAAGGAGATTCATTTAGGGGGATAAATCGTAGCCTTTGGCTATCATTAATAATATCTATCCAAAAAAAACCTTCATTTAGGCCCTCAAAATGGCCCCGGAAGTTAAAAACTGCTAAAAGTAGTAAATTACCAAAATTGTCAAAAAACTATTTTGAGCCACTTGGAAAAGATGGGTGGCCACCGATATCCACCTGGATCAATTCTCCATCCTTAGGAATAAATGGTATCCATTGCGTTGAGTTCCTGGGGGAGAGGGAAAAGCGTTTGTTGAATCTGCATCTTGATGAGTTGTTTGCCTTGTTGGAGAAGTTGTGCTACTTAGCTTGTTGAAGGTTGTCACGAACATGTGGCTGGAAGGGTTGGAAATTTTTAACTATTCTGGATACATGAGATGCTAGTGTGCAAAAGGAATCTTTACACTTTGTTGCAATCTTGTCAACCTGCTTCTGTTGGATACAAGGTGCTTGGGTCGAGGTTGTAGTGGTTGCAATATCCTTCTGTTCACCTTTTGAACAGATTGTGAAGAGGCTAGATTTTGTAGTATGAGATACTAACTTACGTCACTTTTTAGGTGGAACAGTAGTCAAAAATACCTCTGGTATTTTGTAGATATGACCCCCCAGAGAAACAATGACACTACGAGGTCGAGACTCATAAACAGCATGGCGCTTCCACATATATGGTTGGCCCAAGAGAATATAAAAGACATCCAGTGGAGCAACATCACATAATACCTCATCCTTGAAGGGTTGGATGCCATATGAAAATTGACATTGTTGGTTTACATGGAGATCTCGTCCCTCGCGAAGCCACCTGATGTTGTATGGTTGCGAGTGTGGTGTTGTCGACAATCCCAACTGTTTGATGACCTCTGTTGAGATGAGGTTCTTCTGGCTTCTGCTATCAACAATAAAATGTAGCAGGGTCCCCTTCACCCACATATATGAATGAAAAAGGCGCTCCCCCTCTTCAGGATCTGTTGGTTCTTCTAGTTGAATTGTTGTAGTCACGACAATAGCAGTGGGGTTTGCGTCAATGATTTGTATTTTACCAGTATTTTCATAATCAGATTTTGAATCATGGTTCGTCTCCTTGTCTTTGATATTGGACACTAATGAATGTTTTGAGAAACATTCCTCGTTGTTGTGCCAGGGTATTTTGTGGAAATCACACCATTTTCTAGTGTCCTTCTTTGTCTTTTCGTGACCCTTCTTTTCCTATGGCTTGGACTGGTTTTCGGGAGACTGTTTGTTAGGGTCATCTTTATCATACTTTGGTTGTTTCATATTTGCATACCCAAACTCCCATTTGTTCTAGTTCTTAAATTTCTTCTCAATTTTAACAACATATTGATAAGCAGCACTGAGTGATGAGATGTCCAGAAAATCCATTTCAGTTTGGATGTATATGTGTAGAGCCCCACGGTATTTCAAAACTGAATGTCGTTAAAAGTCTTTGATACCCATCTTGGTGTGCAAAGTATGGAAGGTATTAGTGAAATCCGGAACTTCTTGGCCCTTCTCTTGTCACAGTATGGTCCATCTCATGTACTAGTCCTCATAGTTACCAACAGGGTAATAATATTCCTTTACTGCATCCACAAAAAAATCCCAAGTGGGCTCGGCCCCATATATTCCAGACTCCTCTGTGTAACTTTTCTCCCTGTAAGTTTCCCACCAATGTTTGACATGGGGGAGATATTTAAGGAGTGTGAAGGTGATCTTTTCCCTGTCAAAAAAATTATGACCAGAGAAATAACCTTCTAACAGATTTAACCATTTGTCTAGGGCATCCGCATCTATCTGACCTTCAAATACAGGAATATCAAAATTAACATGTACCTTTAAAGGATAGGTGCTTCCAAAGTGTATTTTTGATGAATATGTGTATGTTTCTATCGGCAAGCATTGAAGGATGTGGGAAAAATTCTCCATCATTTCGTCCCTCTGTCGCGTGAGAGCTTGCTCAAGCAACAGATTGATAGAATCATCTGCTCTATCATTTTTATTTTCCTCCACCATGGAGGTTTTCTTTGGCGTGTGAGAGAGATTCTTTTCAAGAGAGACAAGCTCGAGACCCAAATTTCTATACTCGGACCTTGTCGGGGACATGCACTGAAAAAAACGATCAAGAGCAGCCTGCTCTGATACCCCTGATCTGGATTATTTTTGGCACAAAATCAGAGCAGAGATATAATAAATAAATGTACAGAAATATCTCAGATATCCAATATTATAACATAAATTTATCATATATGCAACCATAAACACATATATACAGTAATACACAATTTTCTATTAATGAGCGAAAATGTACAAAGACTGTAAAATACAGAGTGAAAGACTCGCTAGAATGGTGGCATCTTATCTCTGAGAAGAGATTCCATGGATACTCACATATGCAAGAAGATGATTTTACAATCATACTCCAAATTCCTTTTTAGCATAAATAAAATCCAAAACCCTAACCACGGAAGATGAAAAGCCAACAGTTTTGTAGACCCCGTTTTGGGTAGTTTGGTGTATCAACTTCCCGAGGTCATAACTTTGGCATACGATCTTGATTTGGGGCGCAAGATAGCTCGTTGGAAAGGTATCATTGAGGATATTCATTTAGGGGGATCAATTAGAGCCGTCAACTATCATTGAGAAGCTCAATCCCAAAAAAACCTTCATTTAGGCCCTCAAAATGGCCTCGGAAGTTAAAAACTACTAAAAATAGTAAATTACCAAAATTGCTAGAAAATTGTTTTGAGCCAGTTGGAAAAGGTGGGTGGCCACTGATATCCACCTGGATAATCCCAACAAGAAACATCCTCACAAAAACAACAAGAAACATAAGAGTCCCAAACCCACTAAGACAACTTTAGCTCCTAATGGTGACAAAGGAGAAAAATATAAAAATAAGAACACGGATAGACATTGCAACTTTTGCGATAAATGTGGTCATGATCAGTCCAAATGTTTCAATAAGATGGCATATTTAGAAGCAACAATAAAGAAGCACAACATCAGTATTGATTGTACTACTATTTCTTCTTCTCATGGACATGCACTTTCTGCTTCTGGTTTCTCCTTCAATACAACTTCTACTTCTTCTTTTGATGAGTGGCTTATTGATTCTGGAGCATCTTATCCTATGGATAAGGATAAAGACATATTTTCTTCTCTAAATGAATGTAACACCAAGAAAATATTTTTTGGTGATGATATATCTATTAGTGTTTTGGCATATGGAACAGTTCAAGTAGATAATGGTCATTTCAACGATGTATTATGTGTTCCAAGTCTTTCTTGCAACCTTCTATTATTATATCAAATCACTCATTTAGGTGAAGGTAAAACCATAGAGTTTTCACCTCACCAAGTTGTAATCAAGGATATAAAATATCCTAAGCATGTTCTTGCAATTAGAATTGTTGATGATATTACCAGGTTGTATAGGTTTGACAACTTTGGCTAATCATCTTTTTCATCATTTTTTGTTGCTCATAGCGATGACTTGAGAAAACTTTGGCATGAGCAGTTTGGTCATCTAAACTATCTCTCATTGCAGAAAATATGTAATCAATAGATGGTGACTGGTCTTCATCTTATTTCATGCAGATATGGTGTTTGTGTCGGTTTTGTTCTCGGAAAACATCATCGAGATAGTTTTGAAAAACGTGCCTCTTGGCATGCCTCGGGCCCTTTGCAACTTGTTCACAGTGATTTGTGTTGTCCACTTTCTACTCCTTATTTTTCTGGGTGAAAGTATTTCTTAACTTTCATTGATGACTTTTCCATATGTACTTGGGTTTACATATTAAAACTTAAGAGAAATTTTTTGACAAGCTTTTGGCCTACAAGGCCCTTGTAGAAAATCAATCTGGACATCAAATTCAAAGGTTAAGAAAAATAATGAATGTGAATATGTGAACAATAATTTTACAATTTAATGCACTACACAGGGCATCCAAATGCAACACACTGTTCCATATACACCACAACAAAATGGTGCTGCTGAGAGAAAGAATCGCACATTAAAAGAAATGGCTAATTGTATGATCCAATATAAGGGATTAAATCTAAAGTATTGGGAGGAAGCCATCAACTATGCAAATTACATAGTAAATCACACTCCCACAAAGGATCTTAAAAGTATAACACTGGAAGAATCTTGGACTAAAATTAAACCATATGTAAGTCACTTCCATGTATTTGGAAGTACATCATGGGATCACATTCCTGATGAGAAAAGGAAAGAATTGCAGCCTAAAAGTGGGAAGTGTATATTTTTTGGTTATTCTGAAGATGTCAAAGGTTATAGACTTATTCAACCAAATTGTAATGAAATTATTGTTAGAAGAGATGTTAAATTTGATGAATATCTCTTGGCCTGTGAGCCTAATTCGACGATTGTGCCTTCTTCGGCCTGCGAGCCATCTTTGACATTTGTGCCTTCTTCTGTTCCTATTTTGGTTTCTTCTTCCGATTATGACAGTGCCGATGAAAATCCACCTCCACATGCTCACCTTCCTCCAGATGAATCATTTGAACTTGAACCAGCACCAGCTCCTCAGCTTCCTAGATGGGTTTGTTCAACACGAGAAGCAATTGGTGATCTTCTCGATGATCCTTTAGATCAGCGTCAGACACGTTCACAGTTCCAATGAGCCTCTTCTCTTTTGGCTCAAGTTTCAGAGACTCATGATCCTGAGACATTTGCAGAAGCTTCAGGTCATCCAGATTGGGATACATCAACGAATGAAGAGTATCGTTCTTTAATGGAAATTATACTTGGGATCTTCTACCTCTTCCAAAAGGAAGAAAACTTGTCATATGTAAATGGGTCTACAGAACTAAGTATGCATCAAATGGAAGTGTTGAAAGACACAAGGCTCAGTTGGTTGCCAAAGGATTTTCCCAATTTGAAGGAATTGACTATAATGAAACCTTTTCCCCTGTAGCCAAAATGAATTCCATCTACCTTGTTCTTGCACTTGTTGCCTCATATAAATGGGAGTTCCATTAGATGGATGTTAAATTTGACTTCTTTCACAGATATTTGCAAGAATAAATATACATTGAACAACCTATTGGCTATGTCCAAAATGACTCTAGCCTTGTTTTTCACCTTAAGAAATCTCTTTATGGTCTCAAGCAAGCTCCCCAATATTGGTATGCCAAAATGTGCAACTTTCTTATTGACATCGGATTCTCTAGATGCCATTCTGATCCTAATGTCTATACCAAGAAAGTAGGAATCCATCTCATCATCCTTTTCCTTTATTTTGATGACCTTATCCTTACTGGTAGTGACTCAAAAATTTTAAACCATGTGAAAACCAGCCTTAAGAATCAATTTGAAATGAAAGACTTATGTTTTTTGCACTATTTCCTTGGCCTCCAAGTTTTGCAAACCAATGAAGGAATTTTTATTTCCCAATCTAAGTATGTGTGTGACCTTCTTTTTCACTTTCACATGGACGATTGTAAACCAACCCCTTCTCCCTGCCATTATGGAGTCAAAATTACTGCCACATGTACTTATCCCAAAGTTGATGCCACCCTATACCATCAGTTAGTTGGTAGCCTCTTATACTTGACTCATACTCATCTTGATATTTCCTTTGTTGTTGGTCTTGTTTCCTAATATATGAAAAAACCCCATGAAAGCCATTGGAATGAATCTAAAAGGATACTTTGCTATGTCCATGGTACAATTTAGTTCAAGATACATTACAGTTCAGGGGGACTCCTTTATTGGTTGGTTTCACTAATTCAGATTGGGTCGGTGACCCTGATGATCGGAAGTCTATTGCAGGTTATGTTTTTAGCCTTGGTTCAAGACCTGTCACTTGGTCCTGTAAGAAACAATGGGCTATTTAACTTTCTTCAGCAGAAGCATAGTACCAAGTAGCGGTAAATGAAATTCAAGAAGACTTGTGGCTTTGACAGATCCTTTCAGAGTTTGGATTCCAACAACAAAATCTAACCCACCTTTGGTGTGAAAATCAGAGTGTCATCAAGATCACCAAACACACAGTTCAACATCAACGCAACAAACACATCAAGATACACATTCACTTCATCTAAAAGATCATTCATGATCAAGTTATTGAAGTTCTCTTTTTCCCTATAGAAGATCAAGTTGCGGACATTTCCACAAAGTCTCTTACAGAAGATAAGTTTTCCAAACTTTGATCTATGTTAGGAGTTCAGGAAGTTGTCATCAAGGGGGGATAGGCTCTAATTCCTCCTTCCTTCTCCTATAGTGTCAATAGTGCAAATCCTTTAATCCTATCCCAAGTTGTTCTTAATGGGGGATGTTATGATATTTAGACACTTAGGAATTAGTTAATATCTACTTGGTATGATGTGTCATTAGGTAAAAGTGTGTTTCTTAGTGTGTTTCTTTAGTATGCATAACTATGCATTTGTAGTTAGGAAATATAACGGTCATGATATGTTCTCGACGTAGAGTGATCTGACGATTCATATTCTCCTTGATCTTAATGGCCATTGATTTGTGGCTTAACACCCGATTGTTCCATCATCTCTATTTAAAGAGAATGGAAGGTCATTTGTCGATGATTGATTGTGAGAAACGCTCTTTTAAAATATATCTATAATATTTTTCTTTTTCATTAATAAACTGTTCCAAGTGGTCGTGTTGGTTGGGGTCGTGGATGTTTCCCCGTAGGGGTTTTACCACGTCAAAACATTGGTTTGTTGATCTTTGATCTGGTTGTGTGAGTGGTTACTGAAGGTGTTAATGCTCTGTTGGAATACCTATTTTGTCCAACACTAGACACATGAATTCCAAGAAGCCATGGATATCCTAAAGGATAATCTAGTCACTACACCGATTCTGGTGTTCCTCGATTGGTCTAAGATATTTCATGTTCATGTAGATTATTTTTCCATTGTGTTGGGGGGCATTTCTTGTGCAACTAGGAAAACAAAATATTGATCATTTGGTTTACTTTTCTAGATACAAGATGCCCAATTATGAAAATAATTGTACAACGACTGAGCATGAGGGCCTCACCATGGTATATTCTTTGTAGAAATTTTGGCATTATTTGTTGGGAACTCCTTTTAAATTCTTTACTAACCATTCAACACTCAATTATTTGGTCAAAAAAACAGTGTTGGGGGGAGGATATGTTGTTGGTTTCTACTCTTCCAAGAATTCAAGTTTGAGGTAGTTGTCAAATCGAGGAAATATAATGTCAGACCAGATCATCTATCAAGGATTGAGTCCGAAGAAGATGGTAGGAGCCTCGATGGTGAATTCCTTGATGCACAATTTTTTTGATGAAAATCATTCCCGATCAACTAGCTGACATAAATGAATTTCTAACATCCAAACATGCCCTGACAGGGTACACTCAAGCCAAACATCACCAAATGGTGACCCATGGTGATGACCATCAATTAATTTTTGGATAATTGTAAAAATTGGGTGCCAATGGGATTTTTCATCAATGTGTCTTAGAAAATAAATGGGACCCCATTTTGTATGAAGCACATGAGGTTATCACATAAGGTCACAACACCCGTAAGGATACAACGCGAAAGCTCCTACGTGTAGGAATCAGGTGGCCCTCAATTTCCATCAATGCCAAGGAATATTGTAAGTGGTGGGATGTTTGTTAGTGCATTAGAAAGTCATGTTGAAGAGATGAGCTACATTTGTTTCTCATTACAACATTGGAGTCATTTAAGAAGTGGGAAATTGATTTTGTGGGCCCTATCAGTCCTCCCATGCACTGTACGGGTGCACACTATATCATCAATGCCACTAAGTATTTGACCACATGGGACGAAGATGCACCAGTTAAGGATTGTACTGTAGAAACAATGACACGGTTCCTACTTGAGAATGTGATTACCATGTTTGGGTAGCCAACAGTGTTGATAAACGATCAAGGCTCACTCTTTCTGAATGAGACCATTCGAGAACTCACTCAGGAGTTCATGATACACCACTAGAAGATAACTCCCTATCATCCACAAGTTAATGATACGGTTGAATATTTCAATAAGATTTTAGAACATGATTTAACCAAATTTTGTAATGTGCAATGTGATGACTAGGATCAATGGATCCTTGCATTTTTGTGAGAATATCAAACAACTTGGAAAATGACTGACAAAGCATACTCCCTTAAGATTGGTCTATGGAAAAAGAGCAGTCATGCTGCTCAAATTTAGTGTTCCCATCCTACACATTTCTATAGCTAACCATATGAAATATGACCAGTCACTTCAGCAAAGATTATATGAACTTGTGAATATAAAAGAGGATCATTTGGTGGTGGTATCCAGTCAGGTGGTTGAAAACTAGAGATAGAAGGCATGGCATGATCGAAATATCCACCACAAACTTATGCAACCAAGTTATCCGGTGTTGTTATATGATAGAAAATAATTACAACACCTCAGTAAGCTATGCATGCATTGGTTGGGTATCTTTCACCTAGTCTACATTAGTAAATCTGGTACAGCCAAGCTAGCCACATTGTAGGGACAACCTCTCAAGAGAATTTTCAATGGAAGTATGATCCGAATTATTTTCGGCATGAAATGAGAGTGGAGATATAATAAAGAAATGTACAGAGGTATCTCAGATATCCAATAATGTAACATAAATGTATTAGATATGCAACCATAAACATAGAGATATAGTAATACACAATTTTCTATTAATGAGTAAAAATGTACAAAGACTATAAAAATACAGTGTGAAAGACTCGCTAGAATGGTGGCAGCTTATCTCTTAGAAGAGATGTGTCTGCTACTCGCATTCGCAAGAAGATGATTTTTACAATGAAGCTCCAAAGGAATTTTTATCACCAATAAAATCCAAAACCCTAACCCTGGAAGATGAAAAGCCAACAATTTTGTGGACCCCGTTTTCGATAGTTTGGTGCATCAACTTCCCGTGGGCGTAACTTTGGCATACGATCTATGTTTGGGGCACACGATAGCGCATTGGAAAGGTATCATTGAGGAGATTCATTTTGGGGGCTCAATCAGAGCCTTTGGCTATCATTGAGAATATAGATCCCGAAAAACCTTCATTTAGGCCCTCAAAATGGCCCCAAAAGTTAAAAACTACTAAAAATAGTAAATTGCCAAAATTGTCAGAAACTTGTTTTGAGCCAGTTGAAAGAGGTGGGTGGCCACTGATATCCACCTGGATCAAAGTAGGTTGAAGGTGTACCATGGCCCGCAGGGGTCACCTCTCATTTAGTATCATTTATCCCACTTGGAGTTAGTGTAGGGTAGGCATAAAGTAGGATGTACAGTATGTAGGAAGGTACATAGTCGGCATAATTAACATTTTTAGTAGCACAGGACACGATCCAATCACATAAAAGGATTGGATAGATTGGAAGCTATGCAGATTTCCAATATTTCCAATTTTGGGTGAGGTTATGACTCATGTACAAGGTATTGGATTTGAAAGGGGGCTCACATGGGATTGGTCTGAGCTACCTAATGCTACACCATAGTGAAAGGTCAAGCACTATGGTTTTAGATGATCAGACATGGCCCAGGTATGAAATCATTTATGATGCCACATTCCAAAACACACATCACTAGTACGACATATCAAAACCATTATCTACTCGCTTATGGGACTCAACAACAGGTCTGTGGTTCTTCTTCGATCATCCACATTGGTCGGCCCCTTGTCTTAATTCAGGATGTAGTTTTTTCCATCACCTTATCTATACATATACTTCCTCGCCTACACATTTGTTAGAGAGATCCTCCATGTATCAGTCTCTCTCACCCCCTTATGTTGTGAATCCACCAGTCTCCATCGTATTTTCCAAAATCACTCCAATCTCCTCTTCCATTATAGTCTTCCAGCCAAGTTTCAATTCCATGAAAAATATTAGTGGAACTTCAAGGGAGTGCAATTCCCAGTCTGGGAAATAAACCAAAGATTGCAAAGTCTACTTCTCG
>ML794301.1:53278-66645 GCA_009831015.1 Picea engelmannii
TTTTCCAAAATCACTCCAATCTCCTCTTCCATTATAGTCTTCCAGCCAAGTTTCAATTCCATGAAAAATATTAGTGGAACTTCAAGGGAGTGCAATTCCCAGTCTGGGAAATAAACCAAAGATTGCAAAGTCTACTTCTCGCGACAGTTTAAAATTAAAAAAAAAAACTACTGGGTAGGGGTCCCAACCTCTTATTCATCAACAATATACAACCTACTACCACACAATTCCATGAAATATGCTTTGAAGTTGTGGTGGTACATCATCTCTCTGAGCTGGGAGTTGGTGAGTTTGTCACCATGGATAATCATTGTTGTTGAAGAAGGCATCCCAATAATACGAGTTACCCTCTCCAACGGGTTTGGTGGTCTGAGTTTTCCTTCCTCTATTGCTAGCTCCACAAGACAATAGGATGATGACGGTATCCACCAATGAATATATTCTTTGGTATATACTTCTCATACTTCAATGAGTAACTAGGCCAATTTATAGCTATAGAGCTTGGTTCATTTAGGGGGTGAATTTATGGATGATGTGCTTAAAAAATATCTCTCACTCACAACTCCATAAACTGATCCATATTTTGCTGAGAATTAAATGAAGGAAAATATATAACAAGGAAACACATATAGATATTTCAACAAACATAGACATACAATAATACTCAATTTTTATTAAAGAATGAAATATGCAGACACTGTAAAATAAAATACAGAGTGAAATGAACTCGCTAGAATGGTGGTAGCTTATCTCTAAGAAGATTTGTGTAGACTACACTCATTCACAAGAATATGTTTACAATGAGGCTCAAAATGACTTTCTAACATAAATAATAAATGAGAAAACCCTAAACATCGAGAATCCTAACCCCAAGAGATGAAAATACAAAAGGTTTTTGGGGCCCGATGGGGCTAGTTGATACGTCAACTTTCCAAGGGCATAAATTTTTCATGCAATCTTTGTTTGGGGCACTCAATACCTCACCAGAAAGGTATATACTATAAGTACACATTAAAAATCCTTTGGCTATTGAAGGGGCGCTTTTGAGCCAAAAATGATTGTTTAGGGCCTCAAAATGGCCCTGGAAGTTTGGGACCTGAAAAACCGTAGAAACAATTCCAAGGTGGAAAACTATGTTTTGAGTGAGTGGAATAGATGGGTGGCCACTGATACCCACCTAGATCATTCCTCCCCACTTAGGAAACAATGGTCCCCATTGCATCAATTTCCCATGGAAGATGGGAAATATTTTATTGAATCTGAACCTTGGTGAGCTACTTGCTTTGTTGAAGAACTTTACCTACTTGTAAATGGAATTAGTTTGTTGAAGGATGTCATGAACCTATTGTTACAAATGTTGGATTAGTTAAACCAATATATATGTATGTTATTCCTTGGTCTGAGTGTGGGGGGAATTTGTCGGTGAAGATGCAGTTGAAGAGCCATATTGAGAAAGTGTTCCCCAATGAAAATCAGCTAGAGAACACTTCCCACCAGAAACCTCAGATGGAAATAATTGGGACCGATACCTTCGACGAAGAAGAGTATTTTTCATTTTAGAGCATTGTTTTTTACAATGAATCCAAAATATTGATTATTGATAAAAGAGATGTAAAGAATAAGAAGGGGAAATCTCATTTAGATATTAAGCTATGAAACATGCGGCCTTCCAAAATCTCCCAGATACACCGAGCAACTGGAGATTCCATGGAAAAATCTAATGATGGCCTTGAAGCGGGCAATGTCGGGTTAAAGGAGTGAATCAAAGAATTAGAGGGAGCTTTAATGCCCCTTCCAATGCCTGCTAGTCCTTTAGCAATGATAGGGCCTACCACATCTGTGACAAAGTTAAAAGGATTGGCAAGCCTTCTCACATCATCCTGAGGCTATGTAGAAAACAATATAAAGAAAAGAATGGAATTAATAATAGAGGCTTGGTATATGTCAAAGAGCATGGTCTCTTTTGGAACAAGAGCACGTTCTTTTCATGAATATCTGCAAGCAGATTTGAAAAATGAGCAAGGTTTCTACCTCGATACGGTTGTACCATTTGGTGTTAAAGTTACTAATATGATGAAATTGAGAAGAAGAGAGGAGGATCTCCCTTCCCCAAATCGAATAAAACAATTGAACGCATGCTAGAAGGAAAAGGTAAAAAACTTGAATGGTGTCGTTCAAGCATGTAGCCAGGCCATAACTAGAACAGAGGAACTATTCAAGAAGCTAACTGAGATAGATCTATCTGGTAGCACCAATGAAGTCCAAGACCCGAAATTGATACTCAACTCGTTATTCTTAACCAAGCAATAATTTGATGAACATGTTGAGATATTTAAAGGGTTTTCATTTGAAAAATTCTATGGCATTCTTGAATATGGTGAAGATGACGTGGAAAATTGGCTAGTTGATTATTCGATCAAAAATCAAGATATTGAGGAAGCATTGCGGTACATTTTGATTGATCTAAGGGACTTTAAAGGGGAACTCTTCAATAAAACAATATGACATGAAATCAACGTGGCACCAATGAGGAGCTACATAGAGGAGTGGTTCAAAAAGGTTGTCGACAAGCTTACCAATGAAGGGAAAAGGATAATTGAGGTGGTCCCTATAACCGTCGAGGAAAGGCATAAAAGGACATCAGTGAGAAAGTAACAAACCATGATATACCATCATAGTAAGTCCATATTGATCACATCTTTCTTTCTTTATCAAGCTCTTCATCCAGTTACTCCACCTATTTAAATAGAAAGGTTTAACCGAAGACTGATATTTTCCTTTTTCTTCTTACCAAGTATCGTTGTCTTCCACCACACACTTTATTCTTTCTACGAACTTAATTCTTATACATATTTGATTTATAGTCCGTGGGAGCCCCAATCTCAGTCATTATGACAAACGCATTTTAATTTCAGAGAATATGTATTGAACTATATATTTTTTAGAAATTCCAAGAGAACTATTTTTGGAACAATCTCGATTGTACTTTGTAACCCATTTATTCTGAATATAAAGTATTTGAGGTTGATCTATCATTATCTTCATTTGAGATACCCATGTATCACTCTGTCAAAGTTATCTTATGCATGCAAATCATTTTCTTTTAGTTTTTATGTGATCAGAAAATTTATCCCTACAATGATGGATGTGAGGAATTATGTTTATTTGCTTTAAATGTATGAATGTGTGTGTTTCCTGGTCCATTCTCAGGAACTTTCTTTTAAAAAAGAAAATAAAAATATTTTTCTATTTTTGTTTCATCTACTTCATCTTTTGACAGACTTCTTACAAAAGTCCCACATTTTATAAATCTAGGACATAGGAATACCACCTCTATAAAAATGCAGGAGGATTTGCATCCTCGTGAGGTTGTTGTTTCGGTCCTAATAGATTCAAGCATCAAAAGTAGGGTACTTACAGATGACATATGATAGTGTCTCACTATGATAGGCCACATGGTGGTCATGCTGAGTGCAGACTGTGCCCACAACATAGTCTAAATCATTTGTCTTGATCTCAAAGTGTTGTTTAAGTTCAAGTAATGAAAGCATTGGGTTGAGCACAAGCACTGATTCAGATCATCGAACGCTTGTTGTTGGGGCAGGCCCCACACAATGTTTTTCTTACCACCACCCATGTTTACTTGGATGAGGTCCCATGCAATGTGGGAGAATCCCAATATGAACCTATGATAGAAATTGGCAAGGCCTAAGAAGCTCTGAAGCTCAGTGGGAAAAGTTGGGGATGGCTAGTCACGGATGACTTGGTTCTTGGCTAGATCAACATGCACAACATGCACATCACCAATGTATCCTAGGTACTAGACCCTGTCCATGCCGAAGGATCATTTTTCCAAGTTGGAATATAGCTTCTGTTGTCACAGAGTGTGCAGAACCTATTGAATATGTTGCAAGTGTTCTTCCCAAGTCTTATTGTACATGAGGATGTCATACATATATACCACAAAAAATGAATTAGTGAAATGCCATAAGATATCGTCCATCATCCTCATGAAATTTGTTGGGGAATTTTTCAAACCAAAGGGCATGACCAACCATTCAAAAAGACCTTCTTTTGACTTGAAGGTAGTCTTCCATACATCGGTCTTCTCTATTGGGACCTGATGGTAGCCAGACATCAAATCAATTTTACTGAATTATTTTCCCCCCTTGAGCTGATCAAGGAGATCGTTGATTCGGGAAATCAGGTATCAGTTCCTGAATGTGATTTTATTTAGGGACCAGTAATCAATACAGAGTCGCCAAGTCCCATCTTTCTTCTGCACCAGCACGATTGGGCTTCCACAAGGTAATGAGTTGGGTTGGATGTGCCCCTTCTGGACAAGTTCTTCAATCTAACGCTTGTTCTCCTCATTTTATAATAGAGGGCGGTGATAGACTGGCCCATTAGGTAGCAATGCGTCGAGGATCATATCGATGGGATGCTTGACCTGATAGTGCAGAGGTACCCCAGTAGGTGATGAGAAGATGTATTTTTATTCTTCCACAAACTTATCCACTTGATTTTTTTGTGTGAAGAGGTTAGTCATAGAGGTCGTGGATGTGGCTGCAACCTTTTTCTCACTCTGAGAGTGAATCATGAAGAATAAAAAATTCCTAGTCTAAGAAATGACCTTTCTGCATTGCTTGGCAGAGATCAATGAAATAGAACTAGGTGGGACTACCTCGGGTATCCTTTACAATTTATTGTTCAAAGAAATAATAACACTGTGAGGCCTAGAATCATATACAACATGATGTTTCCATAAATAAGGTTGGCCCAAAATAACATCACAAAATTCAAGAGGAGAAACATCACACAATACCTCATCTTTTAATGGCTTGATGTCATATGGTAGGTGGAATTTTTGGTTGATGCGTAGATCGCTTCCTTGATGGAGCCATCTGATGGTGTAGGGTTGTGGTTGTGGCGTTGTCAACAAGGCTAGTCACTTGACAACCTCTTCTAAGATGAGGTTCTTTTGGCTACCTATATCCATGATGAAGTGTAGTTCCTTTCACCCACATCTGTGAATAAAAGAGGCACTCACCTTTCTCTGGCTCATCAGGTTCACCAGGTTAGATCTTGCTGGTATCAACGGTGGCACTGGGTTTCACGTCAATGATCCATCTCCCCTTTTTTGGATCTAAATCAGAGTCAGAACCTATATCTGATTCATAGGATTTCACCTCAGCCACCAATGATTTATTTGAGCAACAATCAACAGTGTTATGCTAGGGACTCTTATGGAAGTTGCACAACTTCCTAGTATCTTTCTTCGTCTTTCCATTGTCATTCTTTTCTTGTAGATTGGACTAGTTTTCCTGAGTTTTCCCATATTTTCTTTGTCCTTTGTTTTGCAGTTTGGGGCTGCCATTTCCCTGATTCTACTGTGATGGGTTCCCATACTCAAACTGTCACATATTTTGTTTAATATTCTGCTCGATTTTTATGGCATATCGATAGGTCGCACCCAAGGATGAGATGTCCAAAAACTCATTTATTTCTGGATGTATCTATGCAGACCACCATGGTACTTGAGCACTGCATGTCACTCAGAATCTTTGATACCTAGCTTGGTGCAGAAGGTATGGAATACATTGGTGAACTCTGGCATTGTTTGGTCTCTTTCCTGTCGCAGTGTGGTCCATCTTGTATACAAGTAGTCATAACTTATGAAAGGGTAGTATTGTTCCTTAATATCATACCTAAAGAAACCCCAAGTGGGGAAAATGAAAATAATGTGGATCCCTCTATTTCCTTTTTATCATAGAAAGTATCCCACCAATCTTTGACATGGGGGACGGACTTGAGGAGCGCAAATGTAATATTTTTTCTATCGGAAAAGTTGTGGATAGAAAAATACCCTTCTAGAAGTTTTAACCATTTATCTACGACATCTGCATCTATTTGACCTTTAAATATAGGAATATCAAAACTGATTTTTACCTTGAAGGGGGTGATGCCTCCACTTGAGGTGGATGCATCTCTTATCGACATTCGTCAAAGGATTTCTACAAAGTTGTCCATCATCTCATTCCTCCTTCGCTTGAGGGCTTCCTCGAGAAACATTTTGAAAGGGTATATTGTACCGTCATATTTATTTTCACCCTCCATGGATGGTTTCATGGGTGTGTGAGAGAATTTATCCTCAATAGAAACAATCTCGAGACCCAACTCTCTATACCCTAACCGCGTCAGGGACATGCACTAAAAAATGACAAAGAGTAGACCGCTTTGATACCACTGATCCGTATTTATGAGCAGAACGAAATGAAAACATAGATTTATTATATTAAAAAAGAGACACGGTGAATAATAACAGAGATACAGTAAAACTTAACTTCCATTAAATACTAAATATGCTGAAATTGTAAAATGCAGACTGAAAACAAGCTTGGTAGAATGGTGGCAGCGTATCTCTGAGAAGATATGTGATGGATATGCTCAGTCGCAAGAAGATGAGTACAATGAGGCTTTCAAATCCTTTTTAAAATAAACATGAATTCCAAAACCCTAGACATCCAAAAACCTAACCCTAGGATATGAAGCACCAAAAGTCATGTGGGCCCCATTGGGGTAAGTTAGTACATCAATTTCCCGGGATCGTAATTTTTGCATACGATCTTTGTTTTGGGTGCATGATAGCACGTTAGAAAGGTCTTGAAGAGGAGATTCATTTCATAGTCTCAATCATGCCTTAGGCTTTCATTGAGGTGCCATACCATGAAAAAACATCGTTTGGACCCTCAAAATGGCCCCGGAAGTTTAGGACCCGGAAAAACTGCTAAAAATAGTAAATTGCTAAAAATAGTTTTGATCTAGTTAGAATAGGTGGGTGCCCACAAATATCCTCCTAGATTAATGAAACCCAAGTGGGTGCAACTACAAATAATGTATATCCCTCTATTTCCTTTTTCTCACAGAAATTTTCCCACCAATCTTTGACATGGTGGACAGCTTTGAGGAGAGCAAATGTAATATTTTCTCTATAGAAAAAATTGTGGATAGAAAAATACCCTTCTAGAAGGTTTAACCATTTGTATATGGCATCTCCATCTATTTGACCTTAAAATATAGGAATATCAAAATTGATTTGGACCTTAAAGGGGATGGTGCCTCCAATTGAGGTAGATGCATCACATGTTGGTAGTCATCGAAATATTTGTACAAAGTTATCCATCATCTTGTTCCTTTGTCATGAGAGGGATTCCTGAAGTAACAGTTTAAAGGGATCTCATGCCCCATCATCTATATTTTCTTCCCTCATGGGATACCTTCAGGTTCAACAAGGTCGATCTTGCAAAGGCTCAATTGGTTTGAGTCCCAACCGCTTATACCCTGACCTTGTTGGGGACATGCACAGAGAGACAAATGAAGAGCAGACTGCTCTGATACCACTTATACGGATTTATGAGCGGAACGAAATGAAACATAAATATATAACATTAACATAGATATACAGAGAACAATAACAGATATACAGTGGAACTTAACTTCTATTAAATAAGAAATCGGTTGAAACTGTAAACTGCAGAAAGAAAACAATCTTTCTTGAATTGTTGTAGCTAATCTATGAGAAGAGATTTGGAGGCTACGTGCATTCGTCTGAGCACATTACAATGAGGCCTATTGATCCAGATTATTTTTTAGAATGAAATGAAAGCAGAGATACTACAATGAAATACACGTAAATATTTCTAGAAACAGAGAAATATAGTAATACACAATTTCTATTAATGTGTGGTGTGTACAAAACTGTAAAAAATACAGAGTGAAAGACTTGCTAGCATGGTGGCAGCTTATCTCTGAGAAGAGATGTGATGGCTACTCGCATTCGAAAGAATATTATTATTACAATGAGGCTCCAAAGTCATTTTTAACATAAATAAAATCCCAAACCCTAACCCCGGAAGATGAAAATCCAAAAGGTTTGCAGGCCCCGATGGGGGTAGTTGATATGTCAACTTCCTGAGGGCGTAATGTTTGCATACAATCTCTTTTTGGGGTGCTTGATACACCGTTGGAAAGGTCTAACTGAGAATAACGATTTTTTACTGCACCAATTTAGTGTCTACAACAATAACCTGGGCCCCAAATCCCCAAAAAATGTCGTTTAGGGCCTCAAAACAACCCCAGAAGTTTGGAACCCGAAAAACTATCGAAAAACTGCCAAGATGGAAAATTGTTTTTCGAGCCTGTGGAATAGGTGGGTGGCCACCGATATCCATCTAGATCACCTATAGACATTTTTAGCTGCAATAAGTAAACCTAAAACCCTATAAATACAAAAACCTAACCCTAGGAGATGAAGCACCAAAAGTCATGTGGACCCCAATGGGGCAATTTGGTACATCAACTTCCCGTGGTCATAACTTTTGCATACGATCTATGTTTTAGGAGAACGATAGCCCGTTGGAAAGGTATATACCAGGAATAAAAATAATGATGTCACACTCTAAATACAACTATAGTGTGACTGTGGTGGGCCCAAGAAACGTTGTTTAGGGCCTCAAAACAGCCCTACAAGTTTAGGACCCGAAAAATCTAGAAAAAACTGCCAAGATAAAAATTGTAACTACCAATATGAAAGTTGTATGTGAGTTAGTTAGAAGAGGTGCTTGGCCACTGATATCCACCTAGATCAAGGACCTAGCCATAATTTTTGAAATTTGGAATGTCTTCCTCTTTCAACATGAGCAGAATCCTGGAGTCGTACTTTCTCATCAACCTTAAAATCAACAGATTTGGTCTTTTTATTAAAATATTTCTTGATTGTTTGACGCATTTTCTTTAAATTATCTAGAACATGGTTTATCTATTCTTATAAATCAATTAAGGCATTCATTCTCTGATAAATATCAGTAGAATTCAACTATTCAACTTGCAATGGAAAACATAAAGAGGTAAGTTCTAGTTCAATTGGCATAATAGCCTCTTGTCCATACAGTAGCTGAAATGGACTAAATCCTATACTAGAATTGGTAGTAGTATGATCTTCCCAAAGTGCGTAAGTGAGAAGTATATGCCACTAAAAGGGGTTTATCCTCCAAAATATTTTTCAAGATCTTGAACAAATTCTTGTTGGTTGATTCAACTTGCCCATTTCCTTGAGGATAATAGGAAGAGGACGTAAAAATTTTAACACCAAGATTACTAAGAAACTGAGTTATCTTTGCAGAGATGAAATTCATTCCATTATATGAAATTATTTATAGGAGAATAACAAATCGAGAAAAGATATTGGACTCTAAAACATAAACAACATGTTCATCTTGAGCATGCTTAAGAGATACATCTTCAGCCCACTTAGTGAAGTAATTTGTAGTTGTTAATATAGATACATGACCTGTAGAAGATGGTGGGTTAATAGTACCAATAAAATATAAACCCCATTTGGAAAAGGGAAAATCAGTAAGTACAAGTTGTAAGGGCATGGCAGAAAAATGTTCTCTACCAGTAAACTTTTGGCATTTATCACAAGCCCTTGTGAATTGATAGGAATTTCTAAAAATTGACGGCCAGTAATAACAAGTCCTGAGGATTTTAAAACAAGTGACTTTGGTAGTGAAATGAACACCAATATGAACAATAGATGTTGTTGATCCATGAATCTCATTCAATATTCTTTGGGCTACATTATCATTGATGCATCTTAGTAACAACCCATCATCAAACCTTCTTAACAAAGAATCTCCTAAAATGAGGTACTTAGAAGCCTCAAGACGAAGCCTCCTTCATTGATGAGAATTCAAATGATCTAGAGAACTTTGAAATTGTAATTAATTAATGAGATATTTGTACCAGGGGTGTTCAAAAAAAGTAAGAATTTGATTTTCAATGTAAAATAATGTTGATAGTGAACTATCTTCGTCTTCAGAAAATTCACTTGGTTCATCATGCTGATCTAAGTGAAGGGATAAGGCATGTCCCTTGATCATTTTAGATGTCATTATCATCAAATTATGCTCCTAAATTTTCACAAGACAATGTCCAAGCTTACCTAAAAGATGTGTTTGTGAAAGTAAAAACTTGACAGCAGGAAAAGGGACTTTTACATGTGTGTGCTTGCCTAGAATAAAATGGAAAAAGTCTTCTATAGCTTTGAAAAGAGAAAAAGCATGCTTCTCAATGTAAGAATATATAATTTCATCATCCGATAAGCTTTGACTCATGTAAGCTACAGGTTTTTCATTATTTTGATCATCATTTTGCATAAGAATTGCAGGAATTGCTTCTTTTGTAGCATTCGTGTATATAATGAAGTCTTTTTCAAAGTCAGGTTTCACCAAAACTGGTGCAGAACTAATTTATTTCCTTATCCTTATGAAATCCTTTTCAAAATCATCTTTCCAAGAGAAATGATGGTCATATTTTAGCATACAATGAATTGGCTTAACTATGATAACAAAATCAGGAACAAACCTCCGAAGAAAATTTATAGTGCCCATAAAAGCTTGAATTTATTTCTTTGATGTAGGGGTAGGGAGATTGTTCAAATTACTAAGACAACTGAGAGGGGGGGGTGAATCAGTTGTAATTCAGCTTAAACAATTTTAAGTCTATTAAAACATTATTAATCTTTCTTCAAGTGATCATCAACAATATACAGAATATGGACAGTAAAAGTAAAGAGCATCAGTCACACATAAGGTATACAGAGAGACAAATTTTTCACGAGGAAACCCATAAAGGGATAAAACCTCTTCTTCTTTGAAATGATAGGTAGTCTTTTAAGTTATGTACATCATCTTTAATTGAGCACCAACTCAATGTGAGGCTGCTACCTCTGTTTTACAAGCTACAACTTGTTTGAGAGCACCAACTCTCTGGTTTCTCTAGCACCCACTAGAAGGAAGCACCAACTCCCTGGTTTCTCTAGCACCCACTAGAAGGAAATACCAACTCACTATATGTTCCAGCACCAACTGGATGGAAGCACTAACTTCCAGTTACACAGGCTCCAACCTGTATAACAGAGAACACTTGTTCTCCCTTGCACCACCCTGCCACCCTGGTTTATCTGGCTGCAACCAGATGGAAGCTACAACTTCCTGTGTTCAAGCTCTCACTTGAACCTCTGAGGACAACAGTCCTCCCGAGCACCTCCCAACCTCCCTAGAACATAAATTAACATATAAACTTTCAACTACACAAATACATCAATTCTTACCAATCTTTCTTTGTTCTGTACATCTGGTCATCTTCTAACTGTTCTGCAATTCATTTCTTCCTCTGTCTATTCAACAGGTCTACTCTGCATCAACTTGTTCTGTCATTCTGCTCTTCTTCAACTTGTTCTGTTATTCTTCTCTGCATTTCATCTCACACTGCACATATTCTCAATCTCATCCTGTGCATCCTCTCATTTTCCTTTTCTTATAGTTTCATTCTTTTCTCATACAGAACAACCAACCCTCCACAGTCTGTCTCATTTTCTTTTATACACACATCCATGACGGTTCCACTTCGCATTCTCTTAGGAAAAAGAAAGACAACTGAAACGCTAATTGATTGGCAATCATGAGTCCATTTCACTAACAGATTTGTAACTGAGGAGTTAACCGTGAGAGAGAACATTAACCCTTCGATCTTTGTTCAAATTCACTTGCACCGTTGGATTGGCTTCATGAGATATTACATTCATTTCGGCATTTCTGTGGTCAATCTTAGCACCTCTAGCTTCTACCTCCATCTTCCATCGATGTGATCAATGGCTATGACCACGCACTTATGCATAAAGCGCTTTCAAGATTTCTCATTTCGTGATTCTCAACACAATGCTCTGTTGACCCCAAGTCAGCGAAATTTCGATCGCTTGCCACATGTCCTATGAGTCCATGGTCCAGATCTGATCTTGATTCAACAGTTGCGATTGAATCGCGATTTCGCATATCGCAATTTCGACATTCTTGTTTGCATTGTTTTCTTTGCCTCTCCATGTTGCGATTCGCGACACTCCAATATGGAGTTAGATCAACGGTTCAGATCTAATCTTGATTCAACGACTGAGATTGAATCACGATTTTGCATATCACGATTTCAACATTCTTGTTGCAATGTTTTCTTTGCCTCTCCATGTCACGATTCATGAAACTCCGATATGGAGTTAGATCAATGGTTCAAATCTGATCTTGAACTGACGGCTCAGATTAAATCACGATTTCGCATATCATGATTTCGCATATCGCAATATCAGGATTCTTGATGTTAATAATCTTTGACATATCCAACTCTCAATCCCCGAAACTCCGACATGGACTGAAATCAATGGTCCAGATAAAACCTTGATCTAACGGCTCATATTAAGACATGATTTTGCATATCACGATTTCGTGATTCTTGATGTTAATATTCTTTGACCTCTTCAACTCTCGACCCACGAAACTCCTACATGGACTGAGATCAATGGTCCATATTCAACCTTGATCTGACAGCTCAGATTAAGTCGTGATTTAGCATATCGTGATTACGCCCGCTTCTCCTTGTACCTTAAAGGACGTGCAGGTTCTTCTTGATCCAACGATTGTCGGATCCTGTGCTTGGATCTAACACCTGAGATCTGTCCTCCTCTTCAATGATCTCTTCTTGTCTACATTCAGATCTGACGACCCTCGTTCTATCGGTAATTTTGAATGGGATCTAATGATCAGAAATTCTTCTCAAACTTTATGAGTCTTCGATCAATCAGAAATGATTCTCAAGCTTTACGGGCCTTCAATCATTCGATCAACCTGAACTTATATTCTGTTTTCCTGGTTGTGTTGCCTTCGATCATTCGATCTTCCTAAACTTATCTTCTGTTTGCCTGTCTGTTACAAACTTCCTGTACTCATGCCATCTTCATTGTTGTACTTGCCATCAATGACAAGCATTCACTGTCTGTTAAATATTTTCCATTCGTTGTCTGTTAAATATTTTCCAACAATCTCCCCCTTTGGCATTGATGGCAACACAAGCACCCACATGCACTCGGATATCCTCTCCCGAACTCTTTTCTCCCCCTTTGACATCAATGTCAAAGAAGAAACATTCTTCCCCTGATCTGTTGCAAAACATACTCCCCCTGTAGACTATAAGCATCTTGCAAATACACCAGATATTCAATAAGTACTCCCCCTGACTAGGTGAACAGATTAGACACAAGAGATTATAACCCCCAACTTTTGACAAAGATATCCAAAAGGGGTCATTGCTAATGGTTTAGTAAATATATCAACAATATGTTATGTAGAAGGTATATAATTCAGTTGAACAATTATGTTTGTAACTTGTTCTCTGAGAAAATGGTACTTGATTGGAATATGCTTAGTCTTGGAATGGAGAATAGGATTCTTGGAGACACTAATGGCACTGGTGTTATCACA
>ML794301.1:94221-110282 GCA_009831015.1 Picea engelmannii
ACCACCCTTTTTAAATGTCACAAGCCATATTAAAACCATAAAACTTTAAAACTTGTAATCATAAGTGATATAACTTTGGCGCAATAGATCTTCCACCTTTTCTTTTCCTTTTAGAACATGGAAACTATGAAATATGAAGATGAGGAACATCATACATTGATGTTGAAGATAGCATTCATGCATGTGAACTGGAAAAGAGTACCAGACTGTAATTTAATCTAGTCATTTGTTCATAGGTTGCATTTCATTTTTAGAGAAAAATGAGTGAAATCAGCGTAATTTAGTTTCTCTAAGGGGTCCCACCTATTAGTTAGGTAATATAGCAATATCATAAATATTAATTTAGTTTTTCTAAGGGATCTCTAGTTCAGTTTTCCCTTGCATATTAACCTTTGTTATTTTTTTTTTAGTTTGTTTATCTTCTTGTGTACTCCCTTAGAGAGTAGATCTCTCAGATCTGAAATATCTGAGACAGATATTTTTATTTTTCCAAAATTTTGCAGTGCATCTCTTGTATCCTATTAGATATAAAGTTACGGTGCATCCTATTTCAGTACTAATGATTGGAGACACCATATAGATAGTTTCTTGTTGCAAGATATATGGACCCACAACATCCTTTGTAGGGTTTGAAAATTGCAAGTTTTTCATATTTCTTTGGTCATCTCTAGAAGTGTATGATATCAAAGATCTGTGGTTATTTTGTGCTCCTCGATCTTATCTTTGTTTTAGTGTTTGTTTTCATGCCTTTGGTATTCACTCTATATTTGAAGTGTGTTTGCATGGCTTGTTTGGATTGATTTTTTGCACTTGTTCATAGTTAGTGATCCATGGTGTTGGGATATTCACCCAAACGATTAGATCTAGCGGTGTCTCATATTGGATTTCATTCGGTTGTTTTTCCCTCTTTTGATTTGCATACATTACTGTATCCCTCTGCTTGTTGTCTGTTGGTTTTTATTTGCATCATATTTTTATTAGCATAGAGTAAATTTTCATTTCAAAAGGAGAAAAAGGAAAAGATTTTTTCTTGCATAAAAAGATTTTGAGCATTGAATACAATGTGCATTGTTGAAGTGTTGGTTTTATATCTGGTTACAATTTTGATTGTGATTTGTCTTCCATAGTTGTTTGGTGTTTTAAAGGTTGCATTGAAAAGTTTCCAAAGAAAAATATTGTTTTCCCTCCCATAGCTAGAAATCATTGAATTAAACAATTGCATTGACATCTTTGTGTTTATTTGGTTGGATCGAGATCCATAAACACCATAAAAGTTTCATCCATTTCCCTTTAACATAAACAACAGTCATAAGAAAATATTGTGTAATATAAAATTGACTAGACTTTTTTCTTTGCTAGCGAACCAACACTAGATAGGCTTAGTGCCTTGGAATAGGATTGGAGAGTGAACTCTCCAAGGCCACCAAATGAAACCTAGAGTCATTAAAGAGAGTATAAATCCATTTTTCCAACTAGTGTGTCAGGAATCTCCTCTAATACAGGAGCCAAGAACGAGGTCGCATCAGGGCAAGTAGGAATGTTACCCCTCTCTACTTGATTTGGTGTGTGTGGTATTTCTTCGACTACTACATATATAGGGTTTTCATTAGTGCCAACACCTCCCTGTGAGGTTCACTTTCAAAGATTCTGGCATAATTACCCCAACCTTATGTATGGTCACACCTATGACTATTCACCTGTTCATTGATTGTGAGGTGGTAGCCTTAGTGACCATTCTTAGGTAGCTACAGAGGTGACTGGAAGTGGCATGTGCCTATAGTACCTAGTGTTTGCATAGGGGAAGACCCAAGTTTCAACTCCAAGAGCGCACCAACAAGCCCTAACTACTGGCCCTTTCAGCAACACCTGCGAAGTAGATGTAGTCTCACCCGAAGCAGTTATGAGGGGGTTGTAGGACATAGATGTCTACAACCAAAGGGAGTATCAAGTAGTTCTAACATAAGAACAGTGCACCTTTCATATATCACTTATCAACTTAGATCTATTCTGCACATCTACTTATCAAATCTAAAACAATAATGCAATCATAGTATATCAATGACAGAGATAGAAGATCAATCACACACAACACAAAATATATTTGGTTCACCCTCTGTCTAGGGCTACATCCACAAAACTGTGCTATATTATATTTAAGTAAAGCATACAGTTCTTTTCTGCGCTCTTAGCTAGCATATCTCTTCTCTTCTCCTCTCTTTCTCTCCCCTCCATGTGCACCTAGATGCAACGTTGAGCTTCACACCCATCTAAATATCTCATAATGCTAGAAGGCTCTCACACTCAACACTTCTCCCTCTCTCGAAAATAGTCTCTCACAACAACAATCAGATCGATCAATAGAACAATGTCAACATATCTTGATACCAACCCAATCCAGGTCCCCTTGACCTTTATTTATACATTACAATCATTCACCGACATCCTTAGGTCTAAGCCTAGGTGTCCAAAAACCTAGATACCAAAACCCTAGGTGTCTAAAACCCTAGGTCAACTTAACCAATATTTTCAGGGCTTCGCCAGCCTGTCTTTCCTTCCTTCTCACACAGTGCTCCAAAGCATCCAATGGTGTCTTTTTCCACTTGCTGACCTTTCCATGATCCTTCTTCCTTGCTTTTCTGTCATCCCCGATCTCCTCATCCAACGACTTTCTTTCTTGGGCTTTGCTCCATCTTTTATGCTCTTTTGTTCACTTCGACCCAATAACAGTCATTGTCTCTTCTGCGCAGTTTGCATTCTCCCTTTTCTTCCTTGATCTTCGTTTTCTTCCATACCTAAGGGCCAACAGGCGCTCAATACTCACCTGTGACTCGTCCCGAGGCACTTTACATCTGATCTTCCTGTTTTACTTCAACTCCAGGCTATGCAGTGCAACCTCTGCATTCTGCTCTTTGCCTCCTCTCCATCCCTTGTGTAGACTGTCTTTTCTGTGTCTGGTACCCAGTTTCAACTACACCTAGTACCTAGACCCTTTTCTTATTTCTTTCACTGAGATCTGTGAGGTAGCTGGTTGTCATAGTACAACTTCAGTCGGCTCCCATTCACTAATCCTTCCTTCCACTCCCCATTCAAAGTCTTCAATTGTGCATCTTCTTCCTCTATAACATAAACGATATTGTATGGCCCTAGCCAATGCATTATGAACTTCCCGAGATGTTTGATGAACTTACTGTAATATACCAGTACTAGATCACCTTGTTTGAATGCCTTCTTCTTGATGTGTCGATCATGATAGGCCTTCTCTCTTTCCTTCTGAACCTGCTGATGGAATATTGCAATGAATTTGTCTTCTTCCAATTCAACCAACTGTGCAAGCCTCTCTTGAATAGCACCAAGGTCATCCATATCTATAAAGGAAGCAATTGGTACTAGATATTCCATTGGAACAACAACTTCAATACCATATACCAACTTGAAGGTGGTCTGCATTGTCAGCTTCTTGCAAGTGGTTCTATAGGAACAAAGTACTGTTGGTACTCTTAAATCCCAATCATCCCTATTCACACTGCAAATCTTCATGAGCGTTGTCTCCAATATATTGTTGAATGCTTCAACTGACCCATTTGCTTGTGGATGGTGCAGTGTGCTCTTCTGATGGTGGACTGCAAATTCTTCAGTCATGGATTCAACTGTCTTATTGATGAAATGTGTTCCTTTATCACTCATAAGGATCTTTGGGCATCCAAAACTGGTTATGATGTCATCAAATATGAAGCGCGTAGTTGTAGTTGCACTACAGTCCTTGACTGCTCTTTCTTCAGACCATCTAGTCAAGTATTATGTTGTTGTAATTATGTACCTTCCTCCTGTACATTTTCCTGGTGGATTTATAGGTCCAACAAAGTCGATGGACAATTTCTCAAATGCTTGTAGGGTCAGATGTGGTGCCAATGGAATTTCGTCTCTTCTGGATGGTTTCCCAACTCTTTGGCATACATCGCAGGCTCTGGAATAGTCTTTAGCATCTTTGTGTAAGGTAGGCCACCAAAGGCCAGCTCTTAGAACCTTTTGCACAGTCATTTTTCCTACATAATGTCCTCCTACAATGCCTTCATGAGCTTCGTCAAGGATCATTGGTTGTTCTTCCTCCATAAAACACCTTCTCAATATCTCATCAGGTCCCATATTGTATAGATGTCTGGCTATAAGTGAGAAATCTGCAGCGCACACTACTAGTTGTTTCTTTTGAGGAATTGTATACTCACTAGGTGTCATTCTTATTGATAGGAACTAGACTATCTCTGTGAAGTGTTCATCGATCTTTCTAATGGTCAGTAGTTGTGCATCCGGTAGTGCATCCTCTAAACTAGTCGGTTCTTCCCCATGTTCCAACCTTGACAAGTGGTCGAGACCTTTGTTCATTCTCCCTGGCTTCACTATGATCTCAAAATCATACTCCTGAAATAGCAGAAGCCATCTACATATCCTTCCCCCCAACACTGGCTTGTTAACTAGGTATTTCAGTGTGGAGTGATCAGTAAACATTTTAAAGTGTTGGCCCAACAAGTAGTGGCGAAATTTCTACAATGCATACACCATGGCCAATCCTTCTCGCTCAATGGTGGTGTAGTTGATCTCATCAGTTGATAATTTCCTGCTAGAAAAGGCTAATGGGTGGTCAATATCTCCTTCTCCCAGCTATGCTATCACATCTCCTAAAGCAATGGAAGACGCATCGACATGCACATGAAACTCCTTGGTCCAATCTGGGAAAACCAAAATGGGCGCAGTAACCATTTTCTGTTTCAGTGTGTCCAAGATCTGTTGGCATTCCTCTGTCCAACTAAAATGACAATCCTTCTTCAATAGTTTTTCCATGGGTGTTGTAATCTAAGCATATCCCTTGATGAACTTCCTGAAATATCTTGTGTTTCCCAACGCAGTGCGCAGTTGTTTGACTGAAGTGGGAGGCGACAAATCAACTATAATGGAAATTTTAGATGGATCAACCAACAATCCTTGCTTGCATACAATATGACCTAATAGTACTCCAAATGGTGAGAATAATATGCACTTCTTCAGATTCAAAGAAATTTGGCATTGCCTGCATTTATCCAACATTAGCCTTAGACATTCAATGTGATTTTTCAATAAGATAAAAACAGTCCAATCATCAAAGTATGCTTCTAAAAATTTATGCATAAATTCCTTGAATTCTTTGACCACCACCCTAGAAAAGATATTTGGTTCATTCTTCAATCCGAATGGCATCACTATATATTGGTAGGATCCCCATTCTGTTGCAAATGTGGTCTTATGGCGGTCTTCCTTGGCAATCCAGATCTGATGGTATCCTGAAAATCCATCTGTAAAAGAATATACTTCCTGGCCTCCCACATTATCTAACACTTCATCAGTGAATGGATTAGGGAAGGTGTTGTGCAAACGGGCATCATTCAGCTTTATGAGATCTACGCATATCTTGATTTCTCCTATCTTCTTATCTTGCACCACCATAGGGCTTATCCACTCTGATTCTTCGACAGGTTCTATAATCCCTGCTTCCATCATTCTGTCAAGCTTAATCTTCACTTTCTCCTTATATTTAAGGTTTAGTATGTAAGGTCTCTGTTTGACTGGTCTAGCATCTGGCTTCAAAGGGATCCTCATCTCTCCCATAGACCCTTTAATTCCCTTCATATCAGTGAACTTGGTTGGAAACAAGTCCTAATATTCATGTAGTAATTCTGTAATTTTATCAATGGTAGCAACATCCCAATAATCTCCAACATTTGAAAACTTTGGTGTCTGCTCTATTCCAACATTGAATTTCTTAATCCTAATTGGTTGTACAATGAATGGCATCTCAATTCCTAGTCCTTCCACGTCTCTCTGGCCTTCTGTTTCTGCAATTTTCACCTTCCTTGGATCATCGTCTTCATCGGTATTGATGTTGTAGCATCCCTGTAATTTTTGGAGAGGCGCAGTCCATTCATCCTCTTCTTATTCCAAAGGAAGGCTAGATGTCTCCTTGAATAATTTATGTCTCACAATCTGTAATGCTTGATCTACTGAAGGATATTGACTTTCAAATAAGAAGGTAGTTACAAAATTCCGAGTCATACCTTGCCAATCTGTAGTGATGAGGTGCATTTCTGCTTGAAGGTACCAGTTGATAGGTGTCGTGTCCAGCGTGTTGATGAATTTGTGTACCCACTGCTCTTGAGGAATGTTTCTCCAAGGTACCTCATAGCTTCGCACATGGTCCTTTGGGAAGCTTCGACCTATGTAGTGAACTTCACAGCCTTCTACTTGTGCTGAGAGCCTTGTTGTACTCAGGGTACGACATTGTACCCATTCTGTAATGTTGTGTTTATGTGTCCACCACCATATTGTTGGCGTGGATTTCAAGGCCTCATCCATTGCCAATAATCTCTGTTGTATTGGTACACTTTCTTCAAAGTCCGACAAGAAGGTTTCTAAAGGGTTCAAACCATCAAATATGGGTAAGTTACTTATGGTTGTGCCAATCCAACAGACTTCTCTGGTTAATCTAGCACATATTCTTGTAGATACTTCATACATATTATTCTACCAGTTCTCCAGTGCTTCTTCTGATTCTGATGAACATGCGTTGTCACTTCGCCAGCTTAAGTTTCCATCGGCTATGGGATTAATGTAGTCTTGTTGTCTAGCTGTTAATTTGTATATGTTTTACAGTGCATATGCATGGTCTTCTTCTCTGATAGGTTCTGTGTACCACTGACCTTCATCTGGATCTAAAGGTGTGATGACCCTAAGGCCATATTTTTCAAAAGTCATATGTCTCTTCTTTAAATCAACCACAGTGGAATTATTGAAATCCCAATCAATTCCTAACAGTGCAGGGTAAGGGCAGTTGTCGTTAACTATTTCAATTATTTCAAAATCTGAAAACGTTCTTACTCCATCAATGTCCACAGGGACATGCTCTAATCTGCCAAAAGGGCTTACAGCTTGTTGATTATCCATTATAATCCTGATAGGGGAATAGATCAACTTCAGTTTTCCCATCAGTGCCCAGGTTTGCTTTGCCATGACGTTGACCTCCAACCCTAAGTTGAGGACCACATAGTCTATCTCATACTCTCCTATTTGAGAGTTCAAATGTAATTCCTTAATTGTCCTTCTCTTCTTACCAATTTGGTGTACTTCCCTGTTTAGTAAGGGATTTATCTTTCCTAGCTCATATTGTCTGATTAGATTTTGTAATTCTTGTACAATGCTTTCATCCTGAATCAACTTAATACAAGTATATAGAAATTCCATGAGATTTCTTACCTCTTTTCCTTCTTTCGGTGAAGAAGACTGATCAAATGCCACAGGGATTCCATATTCTCTCACTTCTGGTCTTGTCTTTGATGAGGAACCTTGGTCTCCTCTGAATTCGTTTCTTTCTTCCTCAAATGTCTGTCTTTCTTTTTTCGCATCAAACATTTGTGTCTTCTCTGTAGCTTTCCTGATTCCTGAGTCTTCTGTAATCTTCCATTGGGTCATTCTGTCATCTAGGGTACTCTCTGTGAGGTTCAACATATATCTGTTGCACTTGTGGGTTCTCCTGAGGTCCTCATCTTTCTTGAAGCTTATCTAGCAACATAGGAAAATCTTTTATAACAAGGTCAAACGAGCTACAGTAGTTTCAATTATTACAAGGGTTTTTGCAATCCCTCGTGAGTTGTCCTAGTTGTGCGTAGTTATAATATATTATTTTTCCTCGGCCTCGACCCATTCATCCTCCTCGTCCTCTTCCTCGGAATGCACCACGAGGATTGAAGTTTCCTCTCCCAGGAGAGTTATACTGCATAGTGTTTCCTTCTTGTTGTACTTCGCCTTGAATCTTATATATGTCTCTTGACCTTTCATGCATAAGAACATAAGCCCTACAATCCCTATCATCATGTCCTATGGACTTACAGAATGTGCAGTAAATTTTTTTAGGCATTTGGAAATACTTTTGCATGTAGTAGCACTCACCAGAGTGATGTCTATTTCTGCATACTTCACACCAAGGTAAGGTTACTTTCTTCAAGGGGATCAGAGCTCCAGAAGCCAAGTATTCATTGAATAGGGGACAATGTTCCTTGTCATGGACTTCTGATCTGCATCTGACACACCAGATGTCTTATCTTTTATCTTTTCCTTTGTCTTTCTTCATATCTTCGACCTGCAGAGACAAACTAGTTAGTTGACTCAAGATCTAACTCATACTTGAGCTGGATTCTCCCATGGGGGATGATTCTAGCTTCATGGAAATATCCAACACCTCAGACTGCGAAGAAATCTTCTATTGCATTAGAGGAACCCGTATGTGTGGCAAGAGCGTAGCAATGAACTATTATTTGTTCTATTCGTCTGGGATCTAAAAAATCAATCGGTCTGTTAAGGTCTTGAATCTCTGGTCAAATTCCCAAACAAGTTCAGCTACCTTCTGCTTGATATCCTTCAATTTTGTAATACATTGTGACTCTGACTTAGTTTTCTTGAATTCAACAATCAACGCATTCTTAATCTGATTCAGTGGCTTAGGTTGTGCAAATCCCTAAACAAGTTTCATGTACCAAATCAGTGCGCGATCTCTGAGAGTTGTACTGAACTGAGTTCTTTTGAAAACTTCATCTGTGACATTCTTAATGTTCCATACGGATTCACATAGAAACCAGTGTTGATCAGGATCTTCATATCTATGTCCCCTAAAAATAGGAAGTCTCATCTCATCTGCCATAGATCTCTCTAGGATTCCTGACTGAGTATGTGGTGGACTACTATTGATAGTTCTCTGGGTACTCTGGTGGATAGGATCACTCTGATTGCTTAATGCTATCGAATCAACAGGAGGGATAATATTACTTACTTTGATGGTCTATGTAGTTTCTAAGGTTTCAGGTTATCTTCGGTGAAGCTCTTCAGCATCTCCTTCCTCTTCCCTAGTGAGTTCTGAATGTTCTTCGTCTGTCAAATCTGCCTCTTCTCGACTGTAGAAACCCTCCTCCCCGTACTTTTTCTTGAACAGGTTCGCAAGATGAACTTCTCTGAACACTCTCCCACTGCGCGTATGTCCATATTTTGTGTCATTGTCATTGTCCAAACTCTTTAACATTAGCCTTTCTTGATCTGACCAATCCATTGTGTCTTCAAGATCTTCTTCTCATGCAATAGCATCTTGATCCTCAGCTTCAGAAAATGCAGAAATTTCCCTCTAGGTCCCTTAAATAAATAT
This sequence comes from Picea engelmannii, assembly GCA_009831015.1. Lineage (NCBI taxonomy): Eukaryota > Viridiplantae > Streptophyta > Pinopsida > Pinales > Pinaceae > Picea > Picea engelmannii. The sequence continues at coordinate 103,436 of ML794301.1, forward strand.
CTCTTGGCTTGGTTGTATGATTCTACTCCGTCAATAGCAAACTTTGTGATGTACCCTCCAATGGTGCTATCAAACTAGTGATCTATAGCTCGTGATGCGGCGTTATCAACTCTTTTGATCTTCTTGATCATCTCTAAAGTCCAAACCATAGGAGGTCTAGATTGGATCTCGAACTAGGTATCTACTAATCTAGATAGCCACTCGTATAGATCTTGATGGGTCCCTCCAAAGAATATCTTGTGTATATTGGTAAAAATATATTTCTCCAACCAATCCTCTGAACTAAGATTAGGGTTCTTGTTATGGGCTTCAGCGAAGTCCTTTTCTTGATCTTCTATCCACTTTTGAATGTCTGTCTTTGATGGAAACCACCTTGACATTCCCTTAAAAAGATTCTTGTCCTGGCAACAGAGCCATCTGTTGGCACAGGGGTAGACCAAGGGTTTAGCTCCAAGAGTGCACCAACAAGCCCTAACTATTGTCCCTTTCAGAAACACCTGCAAAGAATATGCAGTCTCACCCAAAGAAGTTATGAGGGGGTTGCAAGACAGAGATGTCTACAACCAAAGGGAGTATCAAGTGGTTCTAACACAAGAACAATGCAGCTTTCATATATCACTTATCAACTTAGATCTATTCTACACATCTACTTATCAGATCTAAAATAGTAATGCAATCATAGTATATCAATGACAGAGAGAGAAGATCAATCACACACAACACAAAATATGTGTGGTTCACCCTCTCTCTAGGGCTACGTCCACATAATTGTGCTATGTTATATTTAAGTAAAGCATACAGTTCTTGTCTGTGCTCTTAGCTAGCAGATCTCTTCTCTTCTCCTCTCTTTCTCTCCCCTCCCTATGCACCCAGATGTAGGGTTTATCTTCACACCTAGCTGAAGATCTCACAATGTCAGAAGGATCTCACACTCATCACTTCTCCCTCTTTCGACAATAGTCTCTCACAACAACAATCAGATTGATCAATAGCAACAATGAAAACCTATCTTGATACCAACCCAACCCAGGTCCCCTTGACCTTTATTTATACATTAAAATCACTCACTAACATCCTTAGGTCTAATCCTAGGTGTCCAAAACCCTATATACCAAAACCCTAGGCGTCTAAAACCCTAGGTCAAATTGATCCATATTTTCAGGGCTTCGCCATCCTCTCTTTCCTTCCTTCTCGCGTGGTTCTCAAAAGCATCCAATGGTGACTTTTTCCACTTGCTAGCTTGTCCATGATCCTTCTTCCTTGCTTATATTTCATCCCCGATCTCCTCGTCCAGCGAATTTCTTTCTCAAGATTTGCTCCATCTTTTCTGCTCTTTTGTTCACTTCGACCCAATAACAGTCACTATTTCTTCCGTGCAGTTCGCATTCTCCCTTTTCTTCCTTGATATTCGCTTGCTTCTATACCCAAGGGCCAACACCTAGGGCAGATGTTTTTTCATAGTCTCAATTCACCTGGAGGATGCCCACCTTAATAAAGGGTACTTGTACCAGTCAAGGATATTTCTCATAGTTCATCGTAACTTCTCCTCATACCTTTTTTGCCAATCTTGTGGGGATTTCATCTCCCCCAAAGAGTTTGTTTTGAAAAGGCCCCCTAATCCATTGGTATGATTGTTGTTGTATTAGATTCATTAAGGGTGTGTTCTTTGGTTTTGAGTCTACGTTGGCCTTAGATTGAATTGTGTTTTTATTTGTACATATTATTTTCATCATGGATGAATCACCATGTTGGTCCCATTGATTACAAGGACTAGATCCCATCATAGAGGTATAACCACCTCTCAAATGGCATGATATAGGTGACTATGAATTTGAAGAGTCCCATATTTGGTTCAAGGAGACTAGTCTTGTTGAAGTGAAAGTGATCGATGAGCATCCTCCACCCAACTTTAACCCTCCTTTGACTAATCTAGATGCACCCGTACTTGTCCAAGTAAGGGAAATTTTTAGTGAACCCTTTTCTTTGTTCAGTGACCCTCAAACCATGGTGGGCCCAATTTGCTCGTCAAGTGTAGTTGAGCCATCAATTCCATCTATAAGAGGGATTGGGGGAATCCGAGTGATGTCCACTCTTCCATCCTTGAGCACCATTGGACCTACACCATCTATGTTTGTTTCTAAAGGTCTCTATATTTTGTGGATACTAGTCGTGTATTATTTTCCATCCACCAATATACCCAGCATTCCACACTCATACCATCAGTAATAATTCACATGCATGTATCTCCTTCTAATTGGAGGATGAGCCTTGGTTTCATCATGGGGGATGGAATTCCTTCCACCTCCACCATTCCTATGAGCATCCTAGCATTATCAAGTGTTGGTTCTCCATTTGGGTGGAATGTTCCTAGTGGTTTTGGGACTGTCCCTAGTCAATATTGGGGCACTAATGTGTCTAGAGGATTTAATTTCCCATGATTTAGAATACCTTTTCCTAGGGGAAAATTTGCACAATGGGGTGGATAGCCTTTTGTCCATACATCTAATATTAGGGGGTTATTCTTTGGGACAAGCTTTAGGAATATTGTTCCTTTAGGGTCTATGCCTACCCCTGGGGGAAATCCCTTTGGGGTCATGTCTAGTCCTGGGGAAAACTCTTTCCCTTTTGATAATTTTTTTTTTTTCACTTTATTATGGATGGGGAAGCAGATACAGAAGCCCCTTAAATTAATGGGATGGAACTTTGAGTTTCATAGATATGTTGGCACTGTAAATTCTTCTTGTACTCATGTGTCTATCATCTAAAGGAAAAGAAAAATCAACATTTTAACATATAGTGAATGGAGCTTCCAAATAATACCCAAAAGAGACCTATAGGATAGTTTTTTTTTTCTTTTGTTTGCATGTAAGTCCTGAAGCTTTCATATGAGTACCACCATGGAAAGGAATATACCACATTTTCATCCAAATTTGTTGATACTTTTTCCAAATGCACAATTTAAGAGTTTATGTAGACTTATGATATTTTTCCTTATGAAGTTTCAATTTTCCATCCTTGATCCCCTAATGTCAAATTCTTCTATAAAATTAGATAGAGTAGATTCCCCGACTCCAAGTGTCATTAGGACAATTTTATAAAGGAAATTTTCTATGATATTTCAAGTGGTAAACCATTTTCTTTTTCAACATATAGATAGAATAAAAAGGGTTGGTTAAATATCAAAATCAAACAAATTAATTCAAAGAAAAAAAAAAAAAACTATACAAATGCATTCTAAGAGCAAGATAAAACTTTGAAAAGAAAAAAACATGAAAAGACAACTATTATGTACAAGACTAAATCACCAAAGGTGATCAGGAGAAGTAATTTTTTAGGATTTTCCCATTGATCGGAATATCTTCAATCTCCCCTTCCATAGTTCTAAGCTTGAAAGTCCTAGATCAAATTCTTTTCTCAATTTGAAATGGACCAAGCCACATCTGTTGAAATTTTGAATGTTTTCCTTTAGGCTCTTTAGCTTTGTCCCATTTTAGCACTATGTCTCGTACTTGAAAATGTTTATTACTAATAGAGCTCATAAAAACCATCATTTGATGAATTGTTGATTGATCCATGTGGATATCGGTGGCCACCCACCTATTCCAACAGTCTAAAAAATGTTTGTTGGAAATTTACTATTTTTAGCAGTCCTAAACTTCTAAGGCCATTTTGAAGACCTAAACTACGTCTTTTCATGATCAGACACCTTAATGATGGTCAAAGGCTCTGATTGAGATCCCAAAATGAAGCTCCTCGTTGATATCTCTCCAAAGAGCTATCGTGGGCCCCAAATGGAGACAGTATGCCAAAGTTACGCCCTCGGGAAGTTCATACACCAAACTACCCAAAACGAGGTCCAAAAAACTATTGGTTTTTCATCTTTCGGGGTTTGGGTTTTGGATTTTTTATGTTAAAAATTCATTTGGAGCCTCATTGTAACAAAAATATTCTTTCTAATGAGCGTAGCCTTCAAATATCTTCTCAAAGATAAGCTTCCACCATTCTAGCGAGTATTTCACTCTATATTTCTATAGTTTTGTACATTTCGTTCATTGATAGAAATTGTGTATTATTGTATCTCTGTGTTTATGGTTATATATCTATGTTATATTATTGGATATCTTATATATCTCTGTACATTTATTTATTATATCTCCAATCTCATTTTGTGCCAAAAATAATTCGGATCAATGGTATCAGAGCAAGTTGTTCTTGATCATTTTTTTAGTGCAAGTCCCCAATGAGTACCGAGTATAGCAAGTTGGATCTTGAGCTCGTCTCTCTTGAGGATAATCACTCTCGCATGCCCAAGAAAGCCTCCATGGTGGAAGAAAATAAAAACTACGGAGAATAATATTGTATTAATCTGTTGCTTGAGCAAGCTCTCACGCGACATAGGGACGAAATGATGGAGAATTTTTCCCACGTCCTTGTTGACAACCCTACATTTTTTTTTGTTCTTTTAAAGTGACAAATGACAATTCCTGTAGCTTCCTATGCCTCATCTTGTAAATATTTCTATTTGAAGGTGACTATTCGGTTGTAAAAGGGATGTTCTGATTCTTCATTTCATTTTTATTTCACTTTTTCATGCTTGATTCATGACTGTAAGCATGAATCAAGCCAATTGAAACTCAAGTTGCATTTTGATTTTTATCTAAGGCTTCGTCTCAAGGAGTCAATGGGATTAATCTTTTTCATTTTAAATGAGATTATCATATACCAATGAAACACCTATTATGAGTTTCTATTTGATGGTATGCTTATCTCTTTTAAAACATATACCATTTTTTTGTTTAATATTTGGTTTATGAAAATGTATCCATATCCTAGCCTTTGCAATACGAGTGTACCCATTTCATATCATAGGATTTAAATGAATTGGGATAGTGTCTTGTACGTCGCGTTGGTTGGAAACAAAGAGTTGATAGACCACTCATTTCGAGTTAAGAGTCTGAGCAGTGGATGTACTCAAATCATTCATGACAAGGACTGCTTAAACCCCATAATCGAGACCTCTGTATGTTTGTTTTGATAGCACGGGCTCTCTGCTTATTTTCTTTTCATGGAATCCATTCAGAATTATCCCTCCCAACTCTGTCATCTAAAAACATGGTGAAATTTGTTCGCCCTTTGTTTCCATCCGTTCAAACCATTATGGCCCCCATCGTCTGAGTTGAGCTGAATGGCTCCCAAACTTTGCTACTGTGTGATGACGTGAGTGAAGACCTTAAAAGTCAGGGTTGGGTTGTGTTTCTCATGAAATTCCAGGATTATAACTTACAAGTGGCCTAAGATTTCTCCCTTACATTCGACGGATGCAGAACCAAAGTGGGTGATATTCAATTGGAAATCACAGAGGAATTTATGAGTGAGGCAACAGGCCTCCCCCTCACCGGCCAAAAATGGCTTAAAAATTCAAAGCTGGATGAGGTATCTGTTGAAATAATGTAACTGCGAAGAGCATTCTTATTATTTTTTTATTGGATTAAATCCCCATTGTGGATTAATCGTGTCATTATTATTATTTTTATTATTAGATTAATCCCCATTGAGGATTAATCAAGTCGGTAATTGTATAAGGACCAAATCCCCTTTTGCGTATTGGTCATCGGACAATTATAATGTAAAGAATAAGAAGTCGGCCCCAATAGTTAAAATGAAAGGGCCAGATTTAATTAAAGGTGGATTTACCCACCCAGTGTCAGAGGTCGGCCCTGCCAGATGGTGACTCTTCACACGTGCCAGATTAGTATAAATAAGAGGCTAGCGCCTCACTTCCAACATACACTTCACTTGCTCATTCTCTTATGAGGCAAGTTGCATTTTCAAGTTGGAGAGAGGAGAAGAAGGGTGGCACATCTCTTGGAGGAGGATTTTCTGTATTGGTTGAGTTATCTCTTGAACATTGTATAAGCTATTTATGATAAGGAAGTTTTTGCTGGGTTTTCTTCCCCTAGAGGGTTTCCCAGGATAAATGTTGTGTCTCTTGTGGATGTGTATTTCTCAGTGATATTGTTCTTATTATGCTCTTATCTTATGAAATGCAAAGAACTATAATAATGGCATAAACATTGACATGGTATCAGAGCCAACTTGAAGAAAGCAAAATCTGCAAGAGGAAAAACGACATTGTTACCGGACCCCAAAATTAGGGTTTTGAAAAAGAAAGTGTTTTCAGATATCTATCACCCTAGAAAGTTGCACCCTCCCCCAAGGATCATTTTGGCACTTAGAGCGCACATTTTCATTGGCTAGATCTCCCGAAAAGTGAAACCCTAGTTTCACAAAGTACCAGAAAACCAGAAAACCAGAGTACTAGAAGTACCAGAAGTACCAAAGTACCAGAAGTACCAGAAGTACTAGAAAACCAGAAGCACCAGTCCAAAAATCCGTAGAGCAGATTTGAAGAGGTAAAATTTGGAATTTCTCAAATCTGAGGACACCAGTCTACTCACCTCAGCCAAGCGCACCTATCCCCTGGATCAGAATTTCAAAATTTGAAGTTTGAAAAATTAGGGTTTCCTCATAAAACCCTAAGTTGCAGTTGCAGTCTCAGAACCAGTTGCAATTGCAGTTGCAGTACCTGTTGCAGTTGCAGTTGCAGCCGTAGAACCAGTTGCAATCACTCTTGAAGTTTTTGGTAATGATTATCGCTGCTACCAGATGGAGCCACTACCTGCAAATTCTATCCGAGGTATGTACTCACATATGGTTAATGGTTAAACCCTAAAGAGTATTTGTAGGAGAAGGGATCTTTTTCCATAGATCCAGAAGGATCTCAAGATCCAACACATTCAGAGGAATGATGCAACCCAGGTGTGATTATTCTAATATGCATCTATTT
>ML794301.1:127235-142541 GCA_009831015.1 Picea engelmannii
CTAACTTTTGGAAATGAGTCCAAGAACCCACGGTTAGCTTGACAGCTTCCGGGAGTCCTGCCTCCAGGTTGACCTCTACGCAGATTCGAGCGCATGTGTATTGTCCCTTGTGATCCGCTTTATCTATGAACCGTCCCACTCCATTTCCGATTCTGAGCAATGATTCATTGTCCCAGCAGTGAATAGGGAGGTTCGGCAATCTGACCCAGACGGGCACTTCTTTTGGCATGTCCATTAAGGGGTTGAAGTCCGGAGACCATTTATTTAAATAGAGACCCTGTGTCCCCATTAAATAAGGCCCGTTCCTGAATACCAGGTCTCGATCTTCTTCCGTTATGAATTCAAAAACGAAGTAGCCCCGACCTACAGGGTAGCAGGTTACTCCGTTCGCTAGATTCGGTCTCCAGTTCCTCTGTATCCAGTCGTCTGTGGTTTTGGTGGACGGCCACAGTCCCATAAACTGACCGACTAACCCTCGATTGGCTAGGGCTACTGCTATCTTCATTGGATTCTCTTCCGGTAGTGCTATTTCAGGAATCTCGTCCAGCTTTTTGATGAATTTCGGGATCTCAGGGGGTGCAGTCTGCTTCCCACGACTGTGGATAAGCCTGCGGAATGCATCTGCAATCGAAGGGGGGGCAGGGATCCCGCCCCCTGGCACCGTCATGATCCTCTCTGCCCGAACCCTAACGCTCGCTGCACAACCCTAACGCTCGCTCAACCATGTTGTTTTTTTTTTTTTGATGCACCAAAGTTATCTCAATAGATCCACTTAAGACTGTTATCAGTTTTCATCCTTTAAGCATTGCTGGAATATTTGATTAATGATGATGTTTAAACAATTTTCTGGTTGTTTTTCTTGAGTTAGAATTATTCTCATTATCATAATCTGAATTTGTTCTTTTGGCAGAGTTAACTACTTCTACCAGTGTGTCTCCATTGTTGGCAGCCATTTCTCATTTTTATCCTATCCTTATAAGCTACCTACACAAGTGTTTTGGAACCCTTGATTCTCATCGCAATCTTTTGAATAAAACAACACTATTATCTTGCGCATTTGCACATCTGCCTTTTGTTCTCATTTTCATGACTGCAAGCGTGAAAACCTTGAGTTCGAAGTCATTTCAATGGCACTAAAATCGTCACTGGATTATTATGGTTACTCTTGTCTATGTGTTCATTTCACTTCTAATTCGATAATGGTCACACAGTTGGCAAGACACCAAATCTTTACTCACTTTGCATATTTTAATATGACTTCATTTTATAAGTTTGCGATGCAATGATATTCTAGTGATTGTGATTGAGTCCTTGATACAATGGTGGTTTGATGTTCTATTGTCTTTGGTCAATTTCTTTGGTGCAATGGTTTCATAACAAAGCATTAACATTGTGATTAGACCCTTATTGCAATGGTTTCATACAAAGCATAAGTTTTATGGTCAAATCTCTGGTGCTAAATTCGAAATATTGTTTTAAATCATGCAAACACTATTGCTTGTGCAAATATCTGGGTCGACTTATCATAGTTTTCAATAGTTGTTTGATTCGCATTGTTTTTAACACACACCACTAGTGATTTGAATCACCATAGCGCCATCGATTGTACATTCCGATATGAATGTTTTTCATGGGTTTGTTTCATCCCACGACCCTTGCACACTTAGGCATTAATGCCTGCCTTGTATCTCAGGTTACCTCTATTGGTCTTGGGGAAACCTGTGAGCTTTTGGTCCTGTGTATACCCTGTCTAACCCCCTGTCTATTTACCCTGCTCACTGTGTGTTCTCTCTTGGCCCCTGTAGTGAAAATTAAACCCCATGGTGTCTAGACTCTATTATGATTTGATAATGCCAGAGGATACTGTTTAGGCTAACCATGTAATTGCCTCCTAGAGACACGTTTTTGCGTGGGCGATTATGGGAAAACGGTTTTGAATCAGATCAAACCATTAAAAACCCAAAACCGAAATTATCCCCTTTACCTTTATGGTGAGTGATTTCCTCATAAATTGGGTTATTACAGAGATCTAGCTCGTCCTTTACAGGTCAAATTTCAGATCCTCTTTGTGGCTGTAAGGTGCGTTTTGGGTCTATGTGCATTTGTTGGAATGTTTATTACTTCTCCATACCTGGGCCACAACACCTCTCTCACTCATCCAGCCATGCGTCTTTGTCCCCTGTTGAACCCTTGATCAATTCAAAGGGTATTCAACTAGTTTGCCAGCAAATTTTTACATCTACAGGACATGTGATTTTTAAAATAAAAAAAAAAAACGTGTAAGCAACTACAGCCATCATGATTTGATTTGATTTCACAATGGCTGGTATGATTTTGTTTAATTTTAGCATAATTCTGCCTTTCTTAAATAAGCATAAACAATTTTGTTTGCTCTGAATTGGTTTGATTTAGTTTTGTTTTGTTTGTATTGATTCAAAAAATGACTCTGTTAGTTTTGAATTCAAAAACAATTATGTTAGTTTTGGATTGACATAAATGATTGTGTTTGTGTTGAATTCGTACCAAAGATTGGTTTGATAAATAGAATATAATATGTTGATTCAAAAACGATTTCGTTGATTTTGAATTATCAAAAAGATTCTGTCTGTTTCGATTTGGTAATAAAAAAGTTGGTTGACAGACTGCATATATTTTTGTTATCATTTGGTTAATTTAAAGCGATTTTGTTTGATAATATGACTAGCTACAGAATCATTTGATTCTGTTAGCTAGTCATAAAAGTTGGATTTTTTGTTGATTTACAACTGAACACTATCTAAATTTGTTTATTTCTGTCCATCTACAGGTGCATACGAATTTCAATGGGAAATTGGACATGCTATGGCAGTTTAGAACATACTTTTGATTACATAGTTTTGTTTCAAGTTGTTAGTCTTAGGCAGAAATAGAGATTTGGGAGATTGTTCCCAGATTTTTTCCAAACAGTTTTTGATAATTCCCACAGGGATGTTTTACCCTGTGGCCTTTATATACTCATTAATTTTTGTAATGAACCCATCACTGTTGGGAGAACAAAGACTATGGATTTATGATGATACAAACTCGAATGGATTTGGATCTTTTGTAACAGCTTTAGCTTTCAATTTATCATGCTTTCGTTCAAGTTTTGTGCATTTTAATTTGTGATTAAGTTATTGACTACTTTAGATGTCAAGACTTGTTACAGGTTAATGTGTCGTGATTTAAATTCTTTCCATGTCTGATGTATCTCACTTTTACTACATCAATTACTCTGTTTCAATTTAATGAATAAAGGTTTATCTTCTTCGTTAAATGAATTGTTCTGTACAAATCTTCGCGCAGGGATTTATCTAACTGTGATGATTTGTAAATTATAAGATTGTTGTCCTTTTTATGTCTTGTTTGTTCTCTCATTCATATTCAAAGAGAATTGTTGCTTCCTTTTTACAAGAAGCTTCTGGAGAATCTGGTGCGGGTTTCCTCCCATCAAACAACTAAATCAACTACTGTGCACAGGACAAATAGGAAGCGTTACTTTAGGTCAGTTTGCTATTTGTTATTTAATAGTTAATAAATTTGCGAATTCTCAGTAGTTTAAATAGATATTTAGTTCAGATTTACAGTTAGGATTATTATTTTAAATTGCTCATCTTAGAGAGTTATAATTTTTATTCCTCTCTCATAAAAATTAATAAAATAAAAAACAATAGTTTCGCAGTCATAATACAAATGATTTTGCAAATTTCGATTAAAATTTGTATTCTGTAAATATTGTACTTTTGTGATTGAGATTTGATTGTCTTGATAGCTGAACATTTAATTTCATAGAATTATTATTGTATAATATTAGTAAGTAAGCTGTATATATATATTTTAGATTTGTATATAGTTTGTTGTAGTTTCTTTTTCCACTTAGATTAGTTTCTTTAGTTTAGTTTTTCTTTCATTTTCTTAGGACTTAGATCGGCCAACGGAGCCACTAAACCCATCGGAGTCGATCATTCCAAACGGCTTGGTTTATTTAGACAACCCCAGACCGGATCTACTCCTCCAGTTGACGAACGCTCAATTGCGCTCGTCAACAAAGACCCAAATCACTCTAAACCGGATCTCAGTCAAGATTTTGATTATGTGAATAACTTGCCACCATGTCTGAAGCACAACAAGGATTTTCCAATAATTAAACTCGTTCAAAATCCCACAGTGGATAGTGGTAGTGTTTTAACACACAATCATGCGCTTCCTCAACCATTTACCCCTGCTGCAAATTGTGAAGTGTGTTTACATTGGATAGGTCTGTATTACACAGACATTCCCATCCTTCGAGAAAAGATCAAGGCTCTTATGGCTCAAAACCTCTCATTAACAATTGAAAACCACGAGCTCAAGATCAATGCACAAAGGCAAGGAAAATTCTTGAAAAGGACTGTCAATATCATAATAAAAAACATCGATACTGTCGAGGCTATGATCAACTCTGAGATTTTGTGATTCGAATTTGGTTATCAGTTGAATGGTAAGATTGGTTTTTATTTTATTTGTTCTTTTATTTTTATTTTTATAATTAATATAGAGTGATTTAGATTTATGTTGTCAATAATAAGACTGGCTACAAAATCGAGAGATTATGTAGCCAAGTCAATTTTCATATAAAATTTGGAAAATGATAGTTAAATAAACATCTAATTTTCTTATTTTGTTTTCTTTCAGGATAGGATGTATCTTGTGTTGATTTCATAAGATGGATAATTGATGGACTTAGTTGATTAGTCACCTCCTTTGGCTTATTCTATAAATCAAAACAAAACTTGTATAATTTTGAAGATATAGTTTGATATTGAGTGGCTTTTTAGACCCTCCATTTTTGTAACTTTTAGATCCTTTTGAGATGTGATCCTACCTTAGAAGATAGGATGATTAGCTTACCTGAACTCTTTAAATACTCTGTATTTTGTAATAGAAGACATCTTGGCTGAGAGAAAAATATGGACGATTAATTCCAAAACCTAACGAAATAGCATTCATGCATTTTGGCTTTAGCCTCTTGTTTATTAATGTTGTCATTTATGTTTTGTTAATGCTGCGACATATATAGATCTAATATATTTAGATTAAATGATCTATGATGTGCATGATTGTTATATTAAATACCATCCATAATTTGCTTCTCAAAATATAAATGTTGTGATCAAATTTTCAGTTAAAACAATAGGGTTTATCTTTCAATTTTAATTGAAAAATGAAATGTATAGGTTACTTTTAGATTTATCTTGCAGTAATCATGTATAATTATGAGATCACAGGTTTATGTTTGTGTCTCCGCTTCAGTCATTAAAACCCAAACTACCAACATATGTTCTGGATTTATTTAGAACAGTCTTAAGGTTCATTGCAGGTTTCCCTCTTGGACGTGGTAGTTGGGCGTTCTCTAATCATGCAGATGCTTGGATACACATCACTAACTCACTAAAAGGTTAGCTCATTTATATTTTTTTGTCATTTACTTATCACTTAAACTTGAATGTATGGTTCAACTTTTGACTATCCACACATTTCTGTTTCATAGTATTTTTTCCATATTAGTTTAGATTTATAAAGGAAAAAAAAATAAAAATTTTATGTGATTTCTTTATCTGCTTCCTAGAAGCAATCATTTTTCACATTGATTTTCGTAAGTTTTGATTAAAACTTAAATTTTGTAAATCATTTACAAAATTAAGATTCGTATATCTTTTGCTTAAATATATCTACAACAGTTACATTATACATATATACATATATCTATAGTGATTAGTAATTAGTTATTTATTTCATTTTGGTATTCTATTCTTTTAGGACTTTTAGATTGCCTAACGGAGCCATTAAACCCATTGGAATGAGTTACACCAAAAGGCTTGGGTTATTTAGACAACCCCGGACTAGACTCATTCTTCCAATTGACGGACGGTCATTTTCGCCCGCCAACAAATGGCACTAGAACAAGGGCCTGAATACAATTGATGGCACGTGGAGGTCGCAAAACTCCACCCCCACACACTCTCTCCCACGTAGCAACACGTAGTCACTCAAACAACAATGTTACTTCCGAAAAACAACTACCTCGAACAAAAATCCCAAAATTCTCGTTGAGCCAGTAACACCAAATCCTCAAGGGGTCGACGTACAAGAAATCATTCATCAGTCACTCTTAAGGACACACGATGCTTGGGCCTGTATCAGACAACCTAGTAGGCCTCTCAATGAAATTTTAGATTTCTCGCATATCTGAGAGCAACTTGAAGGCATTGGTCTACGTTTAGATCCTTTAGGAGATAATACCACAAATCCTGACCATACCCCTACTCTTGGAGCTGGAGGATCTGGTATTCCACCTTCCCCACCTCATCCATCTCCTTACTCTTCAGGAGGAGAGTCATCTGACAAAGGTAGTTCTTCATCTGAACCATCTAAACCTTCGACACCACCTACACCCATGGAAAACCAAAACAATCCTGCCAGACCTTGGCTCGATCAAGATGTTGTGGTTGTACCTAGACCTCAACACCCTTTACCAAAACAACCAGAGAAATGGTTACCTAAGTTTGATCCAGATTCTAAACAAATCACCAAGGATCACATAAGGAAATTCATGCTAGCCATTAGACTCCGAAGTGTAGAACATGAAGATGCAGTATGTAGACTTTTTCCTTACACGTTTGAGGGCAATGCATCTACATGGTATTTCGCCCAATAACCTCACACCATTGTATCTTGGGACAGATTCGAGACCTATTTCCTAGAGAAGTTAGGAGATGATAAATCTTTGGAAGTCTTAGTCATGGAACTTTCCATCTTAAAGATGAACTCTAAGGAGAAAGTAAAAGATTTTAACCAAAGGTTCCTCACGTTAAAAAACTAAATCCCCACTAATTCAATGCCCGCAGAAAACCTTATTGTGTCATATTACACTAAATCTCTACACAATAATATAGCAATTTGGGTTAAAAGGTCTAAGAAGTCAAGGTTAATGGAATCCTTTGAGGAGGCGAGCCAAATTGAAAAATTTATTTTGAGCTTGAAAGATAATCTTAGTAATGAGGCAGAAATAACCCCATCTTCTAAGAAGAAAATAGAAATTCTTCCTAAGCCTCCCCAAACCAAAACCCAATCAGAAACCTCAGACTTAGAAAGTTTACAAAAATTCATCCAAAAATTATCGAATAAAGTCGTAGACTTGAGGAGATCAGTTGAAGAAGCATCTTCGAGCAAAGGAAGCTACAAACCTCCTTTCAGAAAAACTTTTCCCCCCAACTGACTGAATCTGACCACTGAGGGTCTGTTGGCAGCCATTTTCATTCCTATCTTTTCCTTACAAGCTGCCTACACAAGGGTTTTTAACCCGCATTACTCATCGCAAATTTTTAAATAAAACAACACTATTATCTTTCTCTTTCGCATACCTGCTTTTCATTTTCATTTTCACGACTGTTAGCGTGAAAACCTAAAGTTGGAAGTCATGTTGATTGCATTAAAATGATCTTTTGGATTGTTATAAATCTTTTTGTTTATGTGTTCATAACTCTTTTACCTCCAACTCGCTAATGGTCGTACATTTATCAAAACACCAAACCTCCACTCACTTTGCATTTAACCATTGTCAATATGGTTTCGATTTATAAATTCGTTGGTGCAATGGTTATATGATATTTTGGTGTCTTTGATCAAATCCTTGGTGCTATGGTTTTATTGAACACATTAATTTTGGGTCGAATCGTTGGTGCAATGTTCGACATATTGGTTTCTTTTAAATCATACAAATGCCATTGTTTATTTAACATTCGGATCAAGTTTTGGTTATGTATTTCATGGTTTTCAATGGTTATGTGATAATCCATTTGACTCGTTGTTTACAATGCTTTTGATATACACCATTGTGATTTGAATGAAACTCTTTACCAAGGTGTCGTCGATTGTACAACTAACATAATAGTTTTGCATGGTCCCAAATTACTACACCACCCTCGCACGCATAAGCATTAACGCTTGGTCGTGCATTTCGAGCTGCCTCTGCTTGTTTTGGGGAAGCTGCGGGAAAATGGTTCTGTGTCTACTCTGTCAAACCCCCTCACCGATTACCCTGTTGACCGTGTGTTATCTGCTATGGCTCCTATAGTGAGAATCGAACCCAACGGTGTCCAAACGTTGTTGTTATTCGATAATGCCTGAGAGGACCTAGAGAGGAATGGATGGTTGGTTTTTATTGAGAAGTTCGAGGGTTTCAACCTCGCAGTCGCTCAACAATTTTCACTTACACTTGATGGATGCAGGGCCAAAGTTGGGGACATCCAACTTGAATTCAATGAGGATTTCCTCAGCTCAGCCACTGGTCTGCCAGCCAAAGGGAAAAAATGGTTTAAGAATTCGAAGGTTGATGAAGTGCCATGGCCGCTCCTATTTACCTCAAGGAAAATAAATAATTGTGAAAAAGGTATGCCGGTAACAGCTCTTAAGTCTAGGTGTCATGATTTGTTGGCCATTACTATGGCATGATTTGTTGGCCAACACCAAGCGAGCCAATGTAGAAGCGAAGGACAGTTGGACAAGCGCCAGCGCAAATTTTGAAATTACCTTGAAGTTGTTGTGCAATCTTAAATGAAGTCATTAAGAAGAAGCACACTTGTAAAATGTAAACGGACCTTGAGAAATTTGCTCTCATCCTTAGTAGGTGGAAGGAATTTAAAGTAGTTAATGCAAGTAGATAGAATTGAATGTGTAGATTAGACAATTTTAGAGCGCAAGACGGAAACGAGATATAGACACCCTCATTGTGTATTGTAACATGATTGATTCTAAAGCAGCATTGTTGGGAAGAGCAAGATCATGCAGAGAGTTGTGTAAGAACACCCATGTACAGATATTTGGATTAATAGAAAGAGTTTGATTCAAATTCATGGTTTCGTGTTTGTTCTCTGTGTATTGATGTTGAATGATATGCTCATGAATGGTTTCTTCCTGTTATACATTTGCTTTATATGTTGTGTATATGATTTCATATTTTGAGTTTGAAGTCTGAAAGGAAGAAGGAATAAGTTTCAATTGTTTCTCTATCTGAACAAGGATTCCTGCAAGGAGTGTAATCGAATTGTCCGCAAGGAGTTCATTGACAAAGGGTTCATATAGGGTTGCTTTTGTTTTCATTTAAATAGAAGTGCAGTTGGGCATAGGAGTTGTGCAAGGAGTGTGCAGGCCGAGTGAAGTCTCAGGGTTGTGGACCTGAGTGAAGGATTGAGAGACTGTTCTTGCAGGTGTGCGCAGGGTCGAAAGGATTCAACACTTGGAAGTGTTTGAAGGTTGTCGCAAGGAGTGCGCGCAAGATTCTTCTTTAAGACTCGACACTGAGAGAAATCTCAGGAGGTATAGGACCTTTGAGAAATCATCGAAGAGAAGCACAGGAAGTTTGTGCCGTGGAGTGTTTAGCAGGCATTGCAAAGTTGCATGCGGGTGGACAAGTTTTCACGGAGGAATACTTGGCTCATTTTGCAGAAATCATCACGAAGAACGGACAGTCGAAATTCTCTGAGGAGAGTTCTTGAATTTTCATGGGTTGTTAGATCTCGCGGAGGAGCAGGGGAGATACGGAGAGTATTCCCTAAAGGTTTAAAGCTCAGGAGGGACAGGACCATAGATCCGAGCCGCAAGGGCCATCAGATTTTACACGTGGATATTGGTATCGGGTTTTCGTGGGTGGAAGTCCGGTAAACCTTGTAACGGGAATCATGAAATCATGAAACGCGATATCCCAAAAGCTAAGGGAATTGTGTGGGCCACGGAGTAGTCAGAGAGCTGGATAGGTGGCATGCTATTTCGTAGTTTTGTGGAGTGAATTCTGAAACTCACTGCATTAGGAATCGCGATATTGCGAACTCCGAAATGCCGATGAGGTGAAGTGGTGTTGAAAAGTCAAACTCGCGCGTGTATCGGAGTTTCAGAAAATCAGGATTCGGGAGTCGGTGAGACGAGTTGTTCAACATCGCGATCACCGAAATCCCGATAGGGAAAATCCCGAAAGGAAAAGTAAAAGGTCAGCGTTGATTGTTGTCGGGTTTTGGGGATTCGAGAGACCAATGCTCGACCACTGGATTCGCGAAGTTGCGAAGTCCGATCTCCCAAGTGTAAAGAGGGGATCCCGTGAGAATTTGTTGTGGGTGCAGATTTCTCGATAGGGGAATAGAAGAGTTGTTTAGAGTTCTTCA
Source organism: Picea engelmannii (assembly GCA_009831015.1). NCBI lineage: Eukaryota > Viridiplantae > Streptophyta > Pinopsida > Pinales > Pinaceae > Picea > Picea engelmannii. The sequence goes on from ML794301.1 coordinate 137,450, forward strand.
GGCTAGTGGGAAAGGAAATATCATGTGCTGACGCAGACCTTCCGACCTGTGGGTTGTGAAGGGAGCATGCATCAGCATCATCTGGTATCAGAGCGCAGAAAGGTTCTTTGCTTTCTGTAGAAAAGAAAGACAATTCGCCATGCCGCCAAGGAGAAGGGACAGGCAAACACCCGATCCACTAGAGGAGAGGAAAATGCTGAGAAGAAGAGGTAGGCAGATGACAGATCCAGCCATGGATAGAGAGATGCACGATCTACGAGCTAGACTCAAATACATGGAAACAACGCAAAGACGCACAATCAATGCAGGGGATCTTAGTGATTCTGAAAGTGAAATTGAGGTTGAACATGAAGAAGAAGTTGCAAATGAAGATGCATCAAACGAACGTTTGGTCAGTGCTATTGCAAGAATGGGTGCAAAAGGAAAGATGGACATTCCAGTTTATGAGGGGAACTTGGATGCAGAGGATCTTCTAGACTGGATTAGAGCTCTAGACACATACTTCGACTATGAAGATGTCGAAGAGGACAAGAAAGTCAAGCATGTTGTCACAAGATTGAAGGGACATGTAGCCTTGTGGTGGGATGAAATACAAGCTAACAGACACTGCAAAGGTAAGCAGAAGATCAAAAGATGGGATAGAATGATCGCAAAGATGAAGGAAAAATTCATCCCCAGAGATTATCAAATTACTCTATTCAGGAGGATGCAGAACCTGAGACAGAAGCTGATGACAGTGAAAGAATACACTGAGGAATTCTATAAGATGAACATCAGGGCAGGTCATTGGGAAAGTGATGATGAGAAAGTTGCCAGATACATGAATGGCCTGAGATATGATATCTAGGATGAGGTGAGCATCGTAACCATCCGAACGGTGGAAGATTCTTATCAGATGGATCTAAAAGCGGAAGAGAAGCTGAGCCGAAAGTAGAGTCAAAGAGGCCGAGGTAGAAGTCATCCCAGAGGCAAATCCGTTTCCCAGGATAAATATCAAAAACCCAAAGAGGACTGGAAGAAACCTCAGACCCGAACTGAGAGAGGTGGAACCTCACAGCGAGGGAAATATGCTGAACAACGAGGGAAGTATACTGAGAAGAGAGGAGATTATGCTGACAATAACACTTTTCCTCGTACTAGGGGTAGAGGAAGAGGAAGAGGTGGAGTAATAACATGCTTCACATGTGGAAAGAATGGGCACAAGTCTTACGAGTGTCCAGACAAAAAGAAGGAGAGTGGAGAATCTCACATCGCCGAAGCAAAGAGGTGGGATGTTGAGGCAGAAGATGCTGAAGGTGGAAGATCGTTGATGATGTGAAAAGTCCTTTTGACACCAGAGAAGGAGGTGGAGAGTTTAGTCCAAAGGACCAGACCTTTTAGGACTACTTGGAAGACCAAGGACAGGGTATGCAAGGTCAGTATAGACAGTGGTAGCATGGATAATCTCACTTCTACGAAGATGGTAGAAAAGTTGGAGCTGGAGATGACTGATCATCCAAGCCCATATAGAGTTTTGTGGCTACAAAAAGGACATCAGGTAACTGTCACTAAACAATGTTTAGTTGAATTCAAGATAGGAGGATATAATGATAAGATATTATGTGATGTCATTCCTATGGATGTTTTTCATCTATTTCTAGGTAGACCATGGCAATATGACAGGAATGTAATTCATGATGGGAAAATGAACACATACACCCTAGAGAAGAATGGGAGGACACACATGTTGCTTCCAATCAAGGATAAGGAGGTGAATCCGGAAGTAAGAAACACTGTACTTCTCATGAGTGGGAAGGAACTTCTTACAGAGGTTAATAAGAAGGAGGATCCACAATTCATTGTGGTCAGAAAGACAAGAATTGTTTTGACCAACACAAGGGTGGATGATTTACCAGAAGAAGTTCAGGAACTGCTGGAAGAGTTCACTGACATAATAGTGTATGAATTACCTCGTTTGTTGCCATCGATTAGAAGTGTGAGTCATCATATTGATCTCATACCAAGATCCATTTTTCCAAATAAAGTTGCGTACAAATTGACGCCGCAAGAGAATGAAGAGGTTAAAGGGCAAGTCCAGGATTTGTTGGACAAAGGTTTGGTCAGGGAAAGCTTGAGTCCGTATGTTGTTCCAACAGTACTCATTCCGAAGAAAGATGGAGGCTGGAGGATGTGTACTGACTCGAGGGAAATTAACAAGATAACCATCAGGTACAGATTTCCATTGCCGAGGATGGATGATCTGATGGATTTCTTGAGTGGAGCAAAATATTTTTCAAAGATTGATTTGAAAAGCAGTTATCATCAAATCCGCATGAGAGAGGGTGATGAATGGAAGACAACATTCAAAAACAACGAAGGGTTGTATGAATGGCTTGTTATGTTGTTTGTATTAACAAATGCACCGAGTACCTTCATGAGATTGATGAACAAAGTCCTGAGGGAGTTCATCGAAAAATTTGTTATCGTGTATTTGGACGACATATTGGTTTACAGTAAAACAGTGGCAGAGCATCTGAAGCATTTGGCTACAGTGATGCAGAAATTACAGCGAGAGAAGTTGTTGATAAACATGAAGAAATATTCATTCATGAAGATGGAGCTCATTTATTTTGGATTTGTTATTTCGGCAAATGAGTTGAGGATGGATCCAGACAAGGTGGAGGTAATCAAGAATTGGCCATCACCGAAGAATGGTTTTGAGGTGAGAAGTTTTCACAGATTGGCTAGTTTCTACGAAAATTTCATTAGGAATTTCAGTGGGATTAGCATAGCAATGATGGATACAATGAATAAAATACATAAGTCTTTTCATTGGACTGAAGAAGCTGAGAAGAGTTTTAATCTGTTGAAGAGGAAGATTACGGAACAACCAGTTTTGGTGTTGCCAGATTTCCAAAAGACATTTCAAGTGAAATGCGATGCAAGTGGATTTGCAATCGGGGCAGTCTTGAGTCAAGAAGACAGGCCGATAGCATATTTCAGCGAGAAGCTGAATGAAGCGAAAGTAAAGTACTCCACTTATGATAAGAAGTTCTATGCTATTGTTCAGGCATTGAAGAAATGGAGACATTACTTGATCCCGAAATAATTTGTCTTATACAGTGACAATCATGCACTGCAGTTTGTGACTCAATAGGAGAAGTTGAATCAGAGACATGTCAAATGGGTTGAGTATATGCAAAATTTCACTTTTGTGATTAAACATATTTCTGGTACTGCTAACAAAGTTGTTGATGCTTTAAGTAGGAAGTGTTTTCTATTGCAGGAGTTCAGAGTCAAAACGTTGGGTTTTGATGATCTCAGGAACATGTACACAGAATATCAGGATTTTAAAGAGGTGTATGAGATAGCTGAGAATCCAATTTTCAGGGATAGAAGCCATTGGATAGAATACATGATCCAGGAAGGATTACTATTTAAGGGTAATCAACTGTGTATTCTGAAATGATCCATGAGGGGGAACTTATTGAAGGAGAAACACAGTGGAGGATTGGCAGGGCACTTTGGTCACGACAAGACTTTCGCAAAGCTGAATGAATCATATTTATGGCCAGGAATGTGAGCAGACGTCAAGCGATTCGTGGACAGATGCAGAATTTGCCATCATTCGAAGGGAAGAAAAAAAAATGTGGGGTTCTATCAACCATTGCCCATACCAGTGAGGCCATGGGATGCAATTCGCATGGATTTCATATTGGGGTTGCCGAGAACGCAAAGAGGTTTTGAATCAATCTTTGTGGTGGTGGATAGATTTTCCAAGATGGCACACTTCATTCCATGTCATAAGACCAGTGACGCAACTCACATTGCGAATCTGTTTTTCAAATAAGTCATTCGACTTCATGGCTTACCTAGAAGTATAGTTTCGGATCGAGACACCAAATTCATAGGGCACTTTTGGAGGACCTTATGGAAGAATTTGGGAACTAACTTATCATTTAGTTCATCTTATCATCCTCAGATGGATGGACAGACAGAAGAGGTAAATAGAAGTCTGGGAGACTTGCTGAGAAGCTTGGTGACAGAACACCACAGCCAGTGGGACAACATATTACCACAGACATAATTTGCTTATAACGACTCAGTTAATAGAAGCACGGGGCAGAGTCCATTTCATATTGTTTATGGCAGGCAACGGAGAGGAATTTTTGAATTGAGGGATTTAGAACAGACTGCGACTAGGAGCGCTAGTGCAGAAGATTTCGCAGAGGCGATGAAGGAACTTCACAGCCAGGTGAAGCAGCGATTGCAGAGTTCAAACCAGGAATATAAGCGCAGAGCTGATCAGCACAAGAGACAACTTCAGTTTGAGGTTGGTGACTTGGTTCTGGCACATTTAAGGAAAGAAAGGTTCCCGAGAGGAACATATAATAAGTTAAAGATGAATAAAATCGGACCATGTAGGGTCTTGAAGAAATTTGGGGCGAACTCTTACGAGATTGAATTACCCGATGGGATCGGAATTTCTTCGATATTCAATATCTCAGATTTGTACCCATATAAAGTTGAGGAAGCGGGGACTGGAAATGAGAAGCCAGTGATCCAGTGGACAAAGCAGATGCCAGTTGCAAAAAATCCATAGATGGAGCGCATACTGGACAAGAGGGTTAGTAAAAAGACCAGGCGGAAAGAATACTTTGAGTATCTGGTCAAATGGAAGGACCATCCAGTTGAAGATGCCAGTTGGGAGACTGAAGCAGAAATACAGAAGCATGGACAAACCGTGCATGAGCTCATGGATAGGAGCCCATGAAAATTTTCAAGCCAGGGAGTATGATGTAGGAGCATCGCCAATATCAAGCGAGCCAGCACAGAAGCGAAGGACAGCTGGACAAGCGCCAACGCAAATTTTGAAATTACCTTGAAGTTGTTGCGCAATATTAAATGAAGTCATTAAGAAGAAGTGCACTTGTAAAATGTAAATGGACCTTGAGCAATTCACTCTCGTCCTTAGTAGTTGGAAGGCATTTAAAGTAGTTAATGCAAGTAGATAGAATTGAATGTGTAGATTAGACAGTTTTAGAGCGCAAGAGGGAAACAAGATATAGACACCCTCATTGTGTATTGTAACATGATAGATTATGAAGCAACA
>ML794301.1:142591-153642 GCA_009831015.1 Picea engelmannii
CACTCTCGTCCTTAGTAGTTGGAAGGCATTTAAAGTAGTTAATGCAAGTAGATAGAATTGAATGTGTAGATTAGACAGTTTTAGAGCGCAAGAGGGAAACAAGATATAGACACCCTCATTGTGTATTGTAACATGATAGATTATGAAGCAACATTTTTGGGAAGAGCAAGACCATGCAGAGAGAGTTGTGTAATAACACCCATGTACAAATATTTGGATTAATAGAAAGAGTTTGATTCAAATTCATGGTTTCGTGTTTGTTCTCTATGTATTGATGTTGAATGATATGCTCATGAATGGTTGCTTCCTATTATACATTTTCTTTATATGCTGTGTATATGATTTCATATTTTGAGTTTGAAGTCTGAAAGGGAGAAGGAATGAGTTTCAATTGTTTCTCTATCTGAACAAGGATTCCTACAAGGAGTGCAGTCGAATTGTCCACAAGGAGTGCGTTGACAAAGGGTTCAGATAGGGTTTCTTTTGTTCTCATTTCCACAGAAGTGTAGTTGGGCATAGGATTCCTGCAAGGAGTGCGTAGGCGGAGTGAAGTCTCAGGGTTGTGGACCTGAGTGAAGCATTGAGAGACTATTTTTGCAGGTGTGCGAAGGGTCGAAAGGATTCAACACTTGGAATTGTTTGAAGGTTGCCACAAGGAGTGCGCGTAAGATTCTTCTTTAAGGCTCGAAGCTGAGAGAAAGCTCAGGGGGTATAGGACCTTCAGGAAATTGTCGAAGAGAAGCACAGGAAGTTTGTGCCATGGAGTGCTTAGCAAGCATTGCAAAGTTGCGTGCGGGTGGACAAGTTTTCACGGAGGAATACTTGGCTCAATTCGTAGAAATCATCAAGAAGGACGGACGGTCGAAATTCTTTGAGGAGAGTTCGCGAATTTTCGTGGGCCGTTAGATCTCGCGGAGGAGAAGGGGAGATACGGTGACTATTCCCTAAAGGTTCAAAGCTCAAGAGGAACAGGACCGTAGATTTGAGCCGCAAGGGCCGTCGGATTTTACACGTGGATATTGGTATCGAGTTTTCATGGGTTTAAGTCCTGTAAACCTTGTAACGGGAATCGCGAAATCACGAAGCGCGATATCCCGAAATCTAAGGGAATTTTGTGGGCCACGGAGGAGTCAGAGAGGTGGACAGGTGGTACGCTATTTTGTAGTTTCGTGGAGAGAAGTCTCGAACTCACTGCATTAGGAATCGCAATATTGTGAACTTCGAAATGCTGATGAGGTGAAGTGGCGTTGAAAAGTCAAACTCGCGCGTGTATCGGAGTTTCGGAAAATCGGGATTCAAGAGTCGGTGAGATGAGTTGTTCGACATTGTGATCGCAGAAATCGCGATAGGGAAAATCCCGAAAGGAAAAGGAAAAGGTCAGTGTTGACTGTTGTCGGGTTTCAGGGATTCAAGAGACCAACGCTCGACCACTGGATTCGTGAAGTCGTAAAGTCCGATATCCCAAGTGTAAAGAGGGGATCCCATGAGAATTTGTTGTGGGTGCAGATTTCTCGATAGGGGAATAGAAGAGCTATTTAGAGTTCTTCGGGACAGTGGGAAAGGAAAGATACTGTGCTGACGCGAACCTTCTGACCTGCAGGTTGTGAAGGGAGCATGCATCGGTATCATCTGGTATCAGAGCACAGAAAGGTTCTTTGCTTTCTATAGCAGAGAAAGAGAATTCGCCATGCCGCCAAGGAGAAGGGATAGGCAAACACCCGATCCACCAGAGGAGAGGGAAATGCTGAGAAGAAGAGGCAGGGAGAGGACAGATAAAGCCATGGAGAGAGAGATGCATGATCTACGAGCTAGACTCGAAGACATGGAGACAACACAAAGATGCACAGTCAGTGCAGGGGATCTTAGCGATTCTGAAAGTGAAATTGAGGTTGAACATGAAGAAGAAGTTGTAGTTGAAGATGCATCAAACGAACGTTTGATCAGAGCTATTGCAAGAATGTGTGAAAAAGAAAAGATGGACATTCCATTTTATGAGGGGAACTTGGATGCAGAGGAGCTTCTAGACTGGATTAGAGCTCTAGACACATACTTCAACTATGAAGATGTCGAAGAGGACAAGAAAGTCAAGCATGCTATCACAAGATTGAAGGGACATGCAGCCTTGTGGTGGGATGAACTACAAGCTGACAGACACTACAAAGGTAAGCAGAAGATCAAAAGCTGGGATAGAATGATCGCAAAGATGAAGGCAAAATTCATCCCCAGAGATTATCAAATTACTCTGTTTAGGAGGATGCAGAACCTGAGACAGAAGCTGATGAGAGTGAAAGAATACACTGAGGAATTCTATAAGCTGAACATCAGGGCAGGTCATCAGGAAAGCGATGATGAGAAAGTTGCCAGATACATGAATGGACTGAGATATGATATCTAGGATGAGATGAGCATGGTAACCATCCGAATGGTGGAAGATGCTTATCAGATGGATCTGAAAGAGGAAGAGAAGTTGAGCCAAAAGAAGAGTCAAAGAGGCCGAGGCAGAAGTCATCCCAGAGGAAAATCAGTTGCCCAGGATAAATATCAGAAACCCAAAGAGGACTGGAAGAAATCTCAGACCCAAACTGAGAGAGGTGGAACCTCACAGCGAGGGTAATATGTTGAACAGCGAGGGCAGTATACTGAGCAGAGAGGAGATTATGCTGACAATAACACTTTTCCTCGTACTAGGGGTAGAGGAAGAGGAAGAGGTGGAGTAATAACATGCTTCACATGTGGAAAGAATGGGCACAAGTCTTACGAGTGTCCAGACAAAAAGAAGGAGAGTGGAGAATCTCACATCGCCAAAGCACAGAGGTGGGATGTTGAGGCAGAAGACGCTGAAGGCGGAAGATCGTTGCTGATGCGAAAAGTCCTTTTGACACCAGAGAAGGAGGTGGAGAGTTTAGTCCAAAGGACCAGACTTTTTCGGACTGCTTGCAAGACCAAGGACAGGGTATGAAAGGTCATTGTAGACAGTGGTAGCACGGATAATCTCATTTCTACGGAGATGGTAGAAAAACTGGAGTTGGAGATGACTGATCATCCAAGCCCATACAGAGTTTCGTGGCTACAAAAAGGACATCAGGTAACTGTCACTAAACAATGTTTAGTTGAATTCAATATAGGAGGATATAATGATAAGATATTATGTGATGTCATTCCTATGGATGTTTGTCATCTATTGTTGGGTAGACCGTGGCAATATGACAGGAATGTGATTCATGATGGGAGAATGAACACATACACCCTAGAGAAGAATGGGAGGACACACATGTTGCTTCCAATCAAGGATAAGGAGGTGAATTCCGGAAGTAAGCAACATTGTACTTCTCATGAGTGGGAAGGAACTTCTTACAGAGGTTAAGAAGAAGGAGGATCCACAATTCATTGTGGTCAGAAAGCCAAGAATTTTTTTGACCAGCACAAGGGTGGATGATTTACCAAAAGAAGTTCAGGAACTGCTGGAAGAGTTCGCTCACATAGTAGTGGACGAATTACCTCGTTCGTTGCCACCGATTAGAAGTGTGATTCATCATATTGATCTCATACCAGTAGCCATTTTTCCAAATAAAGCCACGTACAGATTGACGCCGCAAGAGAATGAAGAGGTTAAAAGGCAAGTCCAGGATTTGTTGGACAAAGGTTTGGTCAGGGAAAGCATGAGTCTATTTGTTGTTCCAACAGTGCTAAGTCTGAAGAAAGACGGAGGCTGGAGGATGTGTACTGACTCGTGGGCGATTAACAAGATAACCATCAGGTACAGATTTCCATTTCCAAGGATGGATGATCTGATGGATTGCTTGAGTGGAGCAAAATATTTTTCAAAGATTGATTTGAAAAGCGGTTATCATCAAATCCGCATGAGAGAGGGTGATGAATGGAAGACAGCATTCAAAACCAATGAAGGGTTGTATGAATGGTTTTTTATGACATTTGGCTTAACAAATGCACCGAGTACCTTCATGATATTGATGAACGAAGTCCTGAGGGAGTTCATCGGAAAATTTGTTATTGTGTATTTGGACGACATACTGGTTTATAGTAAAATAGTGGCAGAGCATCTGAAGCATTTGGCTACAGTGATGCAGAAATTACAGCGGGAGAAGATGTTGATAAACATGAAGAAATCTTTATTCATGAAGACAAAGCTCATTTATTTGGGATTTTTTATTTCAGAAAATGAGTTGAGGATGGATCCAGACAAGGTGGAGGTAATCAAGAATTGGCCATCACCGAAGAATGGTTTTGAGGTGAGAAGTTTTCATGGATTGGCTAGTTTTAATCTGAGAAGAGTTTTAAGCTGAGAAGAGTTTTAATCTGTTGAAGAGGAAGATTACAGAACAACCAATTTTGGTGTTGCTGGATTTCCAAAAGACATTTCAAGTGAAATGTGATGCAAGTGGATTTGCAAGCGGGCAGTCTTGAGTCAACAAGACAGGCCGATAGCATATTTCAGTGAGAAGTTGAATGAAGTGAAAGTAAAGTACTCCACTTATGATAAGGAGTTCTATGCTATTGTTCAGGCATTGAAGAAATGGAGACATTACTTGATCCCAAAATAATTTGTCTTATACAATAACAATCATACACTGCAGTTTGTGACTCAACAGGAGAAGTTGAATTAGAGACATGTCAAATGGGTTGAGTATATGAAAAATTTCACTTTTGTGATTAAACATATTTCTAGTACTGCTAACAAAGTGGTTGATGCTTTGAGAAGGAAGTGTTTGCTATTGCAGGAGTTCAGAGTCAAAACGTTGGGTTTTGATGATCTCAGGAACATGTACGCAGAAGATCAGGATTTTAAAGAGGCGTATGAGGTAGCTGAGAATCCAATTCTCAGGGATAGAAGCCAATGGATAGAATACATGATCCAAGAAGGATTATTATTTAAGGGTAATCATCTGTGTATTCCGAAATGCTCCATGAGGGGGAACTTGTTGAAGGAGAAACACAGTGGAGGATTGGCAGGGCACTTTGGTCACGACAAGATGTTCGCAAAGCTAAATGAATCATATTTTTGGCTGGGAATGCGAGAAGACATCCAGTGATTCGTGGAAAGATGCATAATTTTCCAGCATTCGAAGGGAAGGAAACATAATGCGGGGTTCTATCAACCATTGCCCATACCAGAGAGGCCATGGGATGCAATTAGCATGGATTTCGTATTGGGGTTGTCGAGAACGCAAAGAGGTTTTGACTCAATCTTTGTGGTGGTGGATAGATTTTCCAAGATGGCACACTTTATTCCATGTCAGAAGACCAGTGACGCAACTCACATTGCAAATCTGTTTTTCAAAGAAGTCATTCGACTTCATGGCTTACCTAGAAGTATAGTTTCGGATCGAGACACCAAATTCATAGGGAAATTTTGGAGGACCTTATGGAAGAAGTTGGGAACTAACTTATCATTTATTTCAGCTTATCATCCTCAGATGGATGGACAGAAAGAAGTGGTAAACAGAATTCTGGGAGACTTGCTGAGAAGCTTGGTGACAGAACACCACAGCCAGTGGGACAACATATTACCACAGACATAATTTGCTTATAACGACTCAGTTAAAAGAAGCACAGGGAAGAGCCCATTTTATATTGTTTATGGCATGCATCCGAGAGGAATTTTTGAATTGAGGGATTCAGAACAGACTGCGACTAGGAGCGCTAGTGCAGAATATTTCAAAGAGGCGATGAAGGAACTTCACAGCCAGATGAAGCAACGATTGCAAAGTTCAAACCAGGAATATAAGCACAGAGTCGATCAGCACAAGAGACAACTTTAGTTTGAGGTTGGTGACTTGGTTCTGGCACATTTAAGGAAAGAAAGGTTCCCGAGAGGAACATATAATAAGTTAAAGATGAATAAAATCAGACCATGTAGGGTCTTGAAGAAATTTGGGGCGAACTCTTACGAGATTGAATTACCTGATGGGATCGAAATTTCTCCAATATTCAATATCTCAAATTTGTACCCATATAAAGTTGAGGAAGCAGGGACTGGAAATGAGCATCCAGTGATCCAGTGGACAAAGAAGATGCCAGTTGCATAAAATCTGCAGATGGAGCACATACTGGACAAGAGGGTCAGTAAAAAGACCAGGCGGAAAGAATACTTTGAGTATCTGGTCAAATGGAAGGACCATCCAGTTGAAGATGCTAGCTGGGAGACTGAAGCAGAAATACAAAAGCATGGACAAACCATGTATGAGCTCATGGACAGGAGCCCATGAAAATTTTCAAGCCATGGAGTATGATGCAGGAGCATCGCCAACATCAAACGAGCCAGCGTGGAAGAGAAGGACAGCTGGACAAGCGCCAACGCAAATTTTAAAATTACCTTGAAGTTGTTGCACAATCTTAAATGAAGTCATTAAGAAGAAGCGCACTTGTAAAATGTAAATAGACCTTGATCAATTTGCTCTCATCCTTAGTAGGTGGAAGGAATTTAAAGTAGTTAATGCAAGTAGATAGAATTGAATGTGTAGATTAGACAGTTTTAGAGCGCAAGAGGAAAACGAGATATAGACACCCTCATTGTGTATTTTAACATGATTGATTATGAAGCAGCATTTTTGGGAAGAGAAAGAGCATGCAGAGAGTTGTGTAAGAACACCCATGTACAGATATTTGGATTAATAGAACGAGTTTGATTCAAATTCATGGTTTCGTGTTTGTTCTCTGTGTATTGATGTTGATTGATATGTTCATGAATGGTTGCTTCCTGTCATACATTTTCTTTATATGTTGTGTATATGATTTCATATTTTGAGTTTGAAGTCTGAAAGGAAGAAGGAATGAGTTTCAATTGTTTCTCTATCTAAACAAGGATTCTTGCAAGGAGTGCATTGACAAAGGGTTTAGATAGGGTTGCTTTTGTTCTCATTTCCGCAGAAGTGCAGTTGGGCATAGGAGCCATGCAAGGAGTGCATAGGCCGAGTGAAGTCTCAGGGTTGTGGACCTGAGTGAAGCATTGAGAGACTGTTGTTGCAGGTGTGCACAGGGTTGAAAGGATTCAACACTTGGAAGTGTTTGAAGGTTGCCGCAAGGAGTGCGCACAAGATTCTTCTTTAAGACTCGACGCTGAGAGAAAGCTTAGGAGGTATAGGACCTTCAAGAAATCGTCGAAGAGAAGCACAAGAAGTTTGTGTCATGGAGTGTTTAGCAGGCATTGCAAATTTGCGTGCAGGTGAACAAGTTTTCGCGAAGGAATACTTGGCTCATTTTGTAGAAATCATCAGGAAGGACGGACGATCGAAATTCTCTGAGGAGAGTTTTCTAATTTCCGTGGGCCATTAGATCTTGCGGAGGAGCAGGGGAGATACGGAGAGTATTCCCTAAAGGTTCAAATATTAGGAGGGACAGGACCGTAGATCTGAGCCGCAAGGGCCGTCGGATTTTACATGTGGATATTGGTATCGAGTTTTGATGGGTGAAAGTCCCATAAACCTTGTAACGGGAATCACGAAATCACGAAACGTGATATCCCGAAAGCTAAGGGAATTGGTTGGGCCACGGAGGAGTTAGAGAGGTGGACAGGTGGCACGCTATTTCAAATTTTTGTGGAGTGAATTCTCAAACTCACTGCATTAGGAATCGCGATATTGTGAACTCTGAAATGCCGATGAGATGAAGTGGCATTGAAAAGTTAAACTCGTGCGTGTATCGGAGTTTCAGAAAATCGGGATTCGGGAGTCGGTGAGATGAGTTGTTCGACATCGTGATCGCCGAAATAGCGATAGGGAAAATCCCAAAAGGAAAAGGAAAAGGTCATCGTTAACTGTTGTCATGTTTCAGGGATTCAAGAGACCAACGTTCGACCACTAGATTCGCAAAGTCGCGAAGTCCGATCTCCCAAGTGTAAAGAGGGGATCCCATGAGAATTTTTTTTGGGTGCAGATTTCCCGATAGGGGAATAGAAGAGTTGTTTAGATTTATTTGGGCCAGTGGGAAAGGAAAGATCATGTGCTGACGTGAACCTTCTGACCTGCAGGTTGTGAAGGGAGCGTGCGTCGGCATCAATTATTAAGCAATTCATTACATGCGAGGGTAGATACGGTTTAGTTTTCCTTTACCACCTATGGTTGCTCATGAGTTTCATAGATTTTTCTTTGAATATGCCACATTTCCTCCTTCGGAGTTTGTATAAAATGGATAAACATTTTAAGAGGGAGAAAGCGGACTCCAGCCTCTTCCACCACTGTTTAATTAAAATTGTCATAGTCCATCATTTAAGGTTGAGTGGTGACTGTTGGGAAGCTTTCTTGTTGAGGAATGGCTTTGCCAGTCCTGAAATTGGGAAAGTTGACAAAACCGTGGTCATGGAAACCCTTGTCGGGCCTGTCGTGCCCCCTCCTACACTCTTACCCTCTGTTGAACCATCGACCTACCCGAACGATAACCTACCCGACACCCTACCTGACTCATGCCTAAAAGACAGTGTTATGCCTGTTAAGAGGTCTGCAAAGAAAAAGGGTAAGGGTAATATTGATGTCAATTGCAAAGGTAAGAAGGCTGGACGCTGGGTTTCAAGGTGTGCTCGCAATAAACCTAAACAAAACACAGACCAAAAACCGATTGTTTTGAGTGAAGATTCAGATTCCGAAATCAAGCGGTTTCTAACCAAGGAGTATCCATACTCACATGGCCTATGTTCATTCAAGCCCTATGACTATGTGATGAACCTCCTGCCATGCCTTAGAGATGACCCCAACTTCCCCGGGATCAAGCTCGACAGTGGAACTGCTGGTAAATTAAGAGATTCTTCACCTGTAATTACATGGCCTGATCAACCATAGTGCAATGAATGCAACTCTTGGCTCGACCAATATTATACAGATGTCCCTCTACTCCAATCCTGAATCAAGTCCTTAGAGGACCGAGAAAATGTGTTAACCAAGGAAAATGACAGACTGCAAGCTAATGGTAAAAGGAAAAAGACCACAGGCTCTGTCGTTTTCAAAAATGTAGAGGCGGCCACTGCCATTGTTAATTCAAAAATAGCCTGATCGAATCGTATCCCTGAAACCAATGTATGGTATTTCAACAATGATTTTAGAATGATTTTGTTTGTTTGAATTATCATAAACGATTTTTTTGCTTATCGTATCTATTTTTGTTATGATGGAATTGATATAATACGATTCTATTTGTAAATAATAACTAGCTACAGAATCGTGAGATTCTATAGCTAGTCATAAAATTTGAATTTTTGTTGATTTTACAACTAAACATAATCTGAAATCGTGTATTTTTGTGCATTTACAGGTATACACGAATTTCAAAGGAAATTGGATCAATGGTTCCATCTTTGAACAAGTTTTGTTTACATAGTTTTGGATTAGGCTGTTAGTCTTAGTTAGAAATAGGAATCTGGGAGATTGTTCCCATGATTTTTGCAAACAGTTTTGATAATTTCCACAAGGAATGTTTTCATCCTATGGCCTTTATATAGCTATCATTTTTTGTAAACAAACCATCGCTGCTTGGGAGCAGAGACTATGGATTGATGATTATTTAGACTGGAATGAAAGTGGATGTTTGTACGGATTTAGACTTCAATATATCATACTTTTATTTCAAGTTTTGTTCATTTCAATGTGTAATCAAATTATTGACTACTTTAGATATCAAAATTTGTTACAGATTGATGTTATGCGATTTAAATTGTGTCCATATTTGATGTCTCTCATTTTACATACAACAATTATCCTGTTTTAATTTAATGAACATAATGTTAATCTTCTTTCTTAAATGAGCAGTTATGTACAAATCTTTGCAGTGGGATTTATCTTAATGAGATTATTTGTAAACTATAAAATTGTTGTTTCTGCATCCTTTACGTGTTCTGTCATTAGCATTCAAGAGAGTTTTTGCTTCGAGTTTACGCGAAGTATTGGAAGATCCGGTGTGGTTTCGCCTCATCGAATAGTGAACGCAGATGCCTATGTACAAGACAAGTAGGAGATGATGATTTCAGGTCAGTTTTCTATTTTGTTTTAATAGTTTAATTAATATGAGAATTCTCTGTAGTTTAGATAGATATACAATACATATTACTATTTTTATTGCTTAGTTAGATAGTTGTTGTTTCATTTCTTTTCCATAAAAGTTATAAAAATCCAAAAATACTATTTTCACTGTCATAAGACAATTCATATATGATTTTGCATATTTCGATTAAAAATTTGCAATTTGTGAATATTGTACGTATAATAGAAATATAAATATATCTTGGAATTGTATATTTAATAAGTAGAATTATTATTCTATTAGTTAGCGAACTGTGAATATATATTAGACCTGTATATAGTTTGCAGTAGTTGTTTTTCACTTAGATTAGTTTCTTTAGCTTAGTTTTTATTTCGTTTTCCTAGGACTTAGATCGGCTAATGGAGCCGCTAAACCCATCGGAGTGGATTAATCCAAAAGGCTTGGGTTATTTAGACAACCCCAAACCGGATTCACTCCTCCAGTTGACGAGCGGTCAATTTTTCCCACCAACAGGGTCTGAATTTTGAAAGCTTGCAATACGCTCTGCATATTATCCTTGAAGCACACGATAACTTAGTTCCCCCTAAGAATTCTGAAGACGTGGTTGAAGAAAAAATAGCTAAAGAAGAGGATTCATCTCCCAATATCTTTGGACATTTTTTCGACAGTATTTTTCAAGCCAATTTTGAAACTGACCATCCTTACAACACCAGAAGAAAAACTCAAAGTAAATCCTCTTCCGAAATAAGTACTAATGTGCCTCCGAAACAATTTAAACAAGCTGAAACAAAACAGAATTTAGCAGCCCCAAGTTTAGAGTATGATTTTATTGAAGACCTAAATAAACTTAGAGCTAATATTTATGTTTACAAACTTTGAAATTCCCTCTTCTTCTGCAGAAAATTCTTCAGAACATCACAGAAAATAGTAAAAATAACAATCTGAACAGCAAGAAAATTGCATAAATCAGTTCTAAAATAGCTCAAAAGGTCCCTGCTAAAACAACACATGAACCCCCAGATAAAATGGATCTCACTGAAAAATTGTATCAAATGTAGATAAAG
>ML794301.1:163902-175545 GCA_009831015.1 Picea engelmannii
GACTACCCAAAACCCAAATTGGAATTAGAATTGGTAGCGCCCCATGGGGATGGCCCCTCAAACTCAACCTATGTTACAAGCACCACTCCAATTGCCCCAAAACCCACAATCCCAATTGCGCCCTCAACTACCAGCCCAACCTCACCCAAATCCAAATAACATACCAGCTCAGCTCATCCAGATTATGGAGAATGGAGAAGGAGAGACCAGCTCGGTAGGGTGAAGTGAACTACGGTTGATATCGGGATGAATAATCTCTCCTGAAGAAAATAACGTTTTTCAAGAGCAGGAGAGTGAAAAATAACCAACAATAACACCTTCGACTGTGGTAATAACAAAAGAAATCGAGCGGGGGGGAAACACAGTCGGATCATAAGATACTGATAAGGATGCAATGTCCTCCCCTCCATTCCCCGAAAGATTGATGATAGCAAAACCGACTGTATATCCCAACTTTGACATTGTAGGGGAACTCAAGAATTTATATATCAAGATTCCACTCCTGCAAGCTCTTCAGGACATCCTAATCTACGCAAAAATGATCAAGGAGCTATGTGGGAGAAATCCCGTCAGAAAAATTAAAAATCCATCATCAACAGTCCGCATGGTAGGAGCCTTGTATGATCTAATTTTAGGTAGACAAGAACCGGTTAAATATGCAGATCCGGGGAATCCCATATTGACAATTCAGATCCAGGGCTATTCTTTTCCCAATACACTAGTTGATTTGGGACAAGCCATCAACACCCTGACTATGGAAACCTGTAATACCTTGGGTTTTAACTCCTTCAAACCCACCACAATAATGTTGCAGTTGGCAGATCGATCAGTAGTTCGACCAGTTGGCACATTACATGATATAGCTATCTCCATCGACTCTTAGGAATATCCGGTGGAATTCCATCATCAACCCAAGAAGTGGACTTGAAGGGAATCCATTGATACTGGGTAGGCCATGGCTTGCAACAAAAGATGCATACATAGGATGTCGAACATGTAATATGGAAATCACTAGAGGGGGTATCACAAAGAACCTCATTTTATATCCTCCTGCTAAACCAAGTCCAACTTTCGTATATCCATAATTTCCACCACTGCGATACCCAGAGAGGGATTTATGAGCCCCTCTTACACAGAAAGAAGCCCCCAGACTTACAAATCAGCTAGAGGATGACGTAATCAGTGGGTTTATCAATAATCCAACCACCATGAACAATCTGACCTACCAGATGCTCCAAGTTGTTCTAGACTGTGAAGCACAGGGAGACCTGCTGGAAGATTTAATGGAACAACAAATTCCAACTACAGTCGTTCATAACATCAAACCCGTTGAGATTTCACCAGGGAGGTCTCTAAACATCAATGCCAATTTAGATGAACAACAACAACAAAATCTAATTCAAGTTCTCTCCAAATACCAACAAGATTTTGCATGGGAATATTCTGATATGAAAGGTATTGATCCGCAACTCTTCACACACCACATTTATGTTGAAAAATATGCCTGGGCTATCCGATAGCCACAGAGAAGATTGAATCCTCACCTCAGGGATATCATTAAAGAAGAATTACAAAAGTTGTTGGACGTAGATTTTATATATCCCATCTCAGATAGTCGGTGGGTTTCCCCATTAGTGATTGTCCCAAAGAAAAATAGGAAATGGCACATCTGTGTTGACTACAGGGAACTTAAGAAATCCACTCAAAAATACCACTTCTCTTTTCCTTTCATTGACTAGGTCCTGGATACTTTGGCAGGAAAGAAATTCTTTTCTTTCCTATACAGTTTTAGTGGGTACAATCAGATTCAGATTGCCCTATAAGATCAAGATAAAACTACATTCACATGCCCCTGGGGCACTTTTGCATACAGAGTATTACCCTTTGGACTTTGTAACGCTCCAACCACTTTTCAAAGGGCCATTCTGAGCATATTCAGTGATCTGATCATTGAAGGACTTGAAGTCTATATGGATGATTTCACTCCTTATGGCGACAACTTTGATCAAGCACTGAATAACCTAGAGAAAATACTAGAACGATGCATTGCGACCAGGTTATGTTTAAGCCACAAAAAGTGTCACATGATGATGACATAAGGTGTGGTACTAGGAAATTATATCTCTGCAGATGGAATTAGGGTAGATCCAGCAAAAATAGAGGTAATCCTTAATCTACCTACACCACACACACAAACTGAGGAACGTAGTTTCCTTGGCGCTTCAGGATACTATCGTAGATTTATGGAAAATTTTGCAAGAATCGTTGCACCTTTACATGCTTTGAATGGTAATGTAGAATTTTGGTGGTCTGACAAGTGTGATGTGGCATTTGCAGGACTCAAGAAGTTGATCTCGATAGCACCGGTGTTGAGGGGGGGAAATTGGAAAATACCATTTCACATCTCTATTGATGCATCAGATATTTCCATAGGCGTTGTCCTCGGACAGGAGGAGGAAAAGAAACCCTACACCATTTATTTTATTAGAAAGAATATTAATTTAGTTGAACTTAATTATAAAGTAACAGAGAAAGATTTTTTAGCTGTTACACATGCCATCAATAAATTTTGTCATTATATAAAAGGCTATCCGGTCATTCTGTATACTAATCATTCTGTTATTGGATATCTGGCTAATAAACCAATTACTAATGGATGGGTCACTCAATGGTTGTTATTATTGCATATCACCATCAAAGATCAACCCGGGAGAGAAAACCTTATCGTAGACTTCGTATCCTGCATACCCAAAATAGACGACTCCTTAATAGTCAAAGATCGATTTCCAGATGAGCATCTGTTTGTCGTTACTACAAAGATAACTTGGTACGCTAACGTGGCAAATTACCTGGCAGTGGGAAGATTACCGGCACATATTTCATCAAGGGAAAGAAAATTGATCATATAGCATAGTGCACGATTCGCCTGGATCAACGGATATCTCTTCCATACAGGAGTTGATCTCCAAATCTGTAGATGCGTACGAGATGACAAAATCTACGACATACTAAAGGCCAGACATGATGATCCCTGTTGTGGGAATTTTGCAGATCGCATGACTTGACACAAAATTCTGTAGATGGGCAATTATTGGCCCTCAATATTCAGAGACGTGAAGAAATATGTTCAAACCTGCGATAGTTGTCAATGGATGGGAAAACCAGGTCAGGCTGATGAAATTCCTTTGAAAGCACAAGTAGTTGCAGAACCATTTGAGAGATGGGAACTAGACTTCGTTGGCCCCTTCAATCCAAAGTCAAATCAGAAGGCCTATATTCTAGTCGCAACAGACTACATGACTAAATGGGTAGAGGAAGAAGCCTTACCAAATGAAACAGAAGAAGTAGTCAACAAATTTCTTTTCAAATTATTCGTACACTATGGACTACCAAGAGAGGTAATTACTGATGGGGGGTCACAATTTACAACTCATAGAATCACCACCACCCTGGATAATTATCATATCAAACATAGAATTACTTCTCCATACCATATACAAGAAAATGGGCAAGTGGAAAGGACCAATAAAGTCCTGGAGGAAATCCTGACAAAGACTGTCTCAACAAACAGACAGAATTGGGCTTCTAAGCTCCCAAATGCCTTATGGGCTTACCGCACAACATGGCGTAATACCACTGGTTACTCTCCTTATCATTTAGTCTATGGAAAAGAACCCATCTTCCCAATCGAGTTTGAAATCAAGACTCTAAGGATGGCCCAAATAAATTAGACTAGATCTTACAAAAGCACATAAACATCGTCTTCATCAACTCAACGAATTGGATGAAGCACACCTGTCTGTTGTAGAGTGCATGATTGTTATTCAGCAACAGAGAATGACCTGGAATGACAAGCATATAAAAAAAAAAAAATTAAAAAAGGTGTCTGGGCGCTCCTCTATGATTCCAGATTTCAGGATTTTCCAGGAAAATTACAGACACGGTGGCTAGGACCATACAAAATCAATGAAGTCCATGATAATGGCACAGTCACGTTAAGCACCATAGACGGGTTCGGATCTCCATTTCGGGTCAATGGACACCAGCTATGACTCTATCATCATCCTCCCTCAAAAGAATATTTCTACCAAGAGGTAAGTAAGGACCCTACCGTTCAAATTGTGGCTGGCTAGGAAGGTAATCCAGCCACCCCAACTCCATAAATGTTGAAGTCTATTGACACTATACATACTGTATATAATTTTGTTTTCTGTAGATTTTATTTAGTTTTTATTATTATTATTTTTTACAGTCATTCCAGAAAGTCAAAAATAGGGAGGATAACTATAATGAACTCAACTAGCACTCTTTTCTGTTCCGAACTCCCGCTTCATCTCAACACCCAAACCCTGTCTTCCGTAGAGAAATGAAGGTGTCATGATTCAACAGCAACAATTGGGCAACCATAATGAAATTCATAACATTAACAAACCATCCATTACTTAATTTTGAAATAAACCAACTCATAAATGAATTTAGTTGATGAGGAATCAACCTTGAATTCAAGCAAAATACATTGCTAGGTTTCTAAAAATTACCTATTCAGATGGTTAAAAGCAGAAACATTGTTGTTCCTTTTGCACACCTGTTGTTTCTTTGAACGAAACAATTGTTGTTCATTTTGCGTGCCTGTTGTTCCTTTGAACGGAACAATTGTTGTTCCTTTTGCACGCTTGTTGTTCCTTTTGCATGCATGTTGTTCCTTTTGCATGCCTGTTGATTCCTTTGAATGGAACAATTGTTGTTCCTTTTGCGCGCTTGTTGTTCCTTTGAACGAAACAATTGTTGTTCCTTTTGCACACCTGCTGATTCCTTTGAATGGAACAGTTGTTGTTCCTTTGTCGCACCCGTTATTCCTTTTGCACACATGTTGTTCATTTTGTCGTTCCTTCCCTACATTGTTGATAAAATGCTAAAAATTTCCTTTGGGGTACAACTTTAACCAAATAATTTTCACCAACATTATTTATAACGATCTATCATTATTTTGTGGAATATCTCCCATACCTTATCAAATTGTTTTTTTGGATCACTTTCTTCGAAATATCTTAAACCTTGTTCATAACCTGTAACCACCATAATTCATTTCTTTTCCCTTATACATACAAATACACTTAAATGATATCTTACCTTTATAATTAATAAGGAGTCTGCAACACACTTTTACTTGGCATCCTTACACTTCTTTACACCATCCCTTACTCTTAAGGAGTAGATGAGCCTCCCTTCATACACTTCCAAAAAAAAAAAAAATCAATAAAATTTCTTTCTTTTCCCACAAATAATAGGGGGTCTCATAATGAGCCAACCTACCATGGTCATTGGATACTAACCTAAGTGGCATTCCCACTATGGCTACCACACCAGGGCAATGGCCTTTGACATTTTCTTTTGTCAAAGGACAAGAGGTCTCATCACGAGTTGACTTGTTCACTTAAGTTACACTCTAGTGAGTGGCATTATCATCATCTGGATACCAAACCAGGATAATGGTCTTTTTCAGGAAACACTTAAAACTTATATATATATATATATATATATATATAAAATAAAAAAATAATAATAATAATTAAAAATAAAAAATAAAAAAAATAGGGGGTCTCATCATGAGCCAAAATACCATGATCATAGGATAATAACCTAAGTGACATTCCCACTATGGGTACCAGACCAGGGCAATGGCCTTTGACATTTTCTAGTCAAAGGACAAGGGGTCTCATCACAAACCGGCTTGTTCACCTAAGTTACAATCTAGTGAGTGGAATTATCACCATATGGCTACCAAACCAGGATAATGGTCTTTTTAGAAAAGACGATTCAAATAAGTATCAAGGATACAGGCTCATCTGAGGGTTAAAAGGCAACCCTATCGAGGCTATGGATCCTATTGCAATAGTGGCTCTGCCTGTGTATGGAATTTTACCTTAAATTCCAAGTTTATGCGTATCTCTAGATTTCCTTCACTCAATAACGAGGCTATAATTTTGGTTTTATTCAATGAAATGAAAAAGTAACAACATTATGATATGTTGGATATTATTCAAATGAACAAATTTAATTTATTCGATGTATGTATCCTTAAAGCATTCTTTTGAGTATAGGTATATTTCAATTCCACAAAAGAAGATTAACATTTAATGATTACCGTTAAAATATGTTGTTTGAAAATAAATCATTGATCCCCATGGACAGCAGTCATACAATCATTACTTCTCACCATCAATACCTACACTCATTACTTTCCCCTACACTGACGGTCGAGGTTTACCTTTATATTAATGAGGGAAGTGGACGCTCAACATTCTTCTCGATAAAGATAGTAATGATTGTAATAAATACCCACATTTGTAAACATTTGTTGTCTCTGATATTTTCTATTTTCGGTAATTTTTTCTCCAAGCTGGTCTAACCAAGTCTGCTACCAGGAATGATAGTCATCCACATTTTCTCACAAAATGGGTGGCAGAGGTGTGCGCAGGGAGCCAACTTTACTAAAGGTCACAGAGAAAGAAAGAGACATCCTGCACCATCTAGGGTGGACAGAGTGCTTCAACCATCTGGAAGGATATGACACAAATGTCACGCTTGAATTCTTTCAAAATCTCCAGGGAGAAAACTCTATGGTACGAGGCATACAAATCTCAGTCACCCCGGAAATCTTAACAGAGGTCACAGGCCTCCCTAACATGAGCATTCAATGGACAAGAAGATACACAGCACTGAGGGAAGCTGTGGAAACTTTCACAGACCCTGGGGAAGCCTTGGATAAGAAGGGAAAGGGAATCAATCCCAGTACCCTCAGAGAACCATGGAAGGAACTTGCAGGGATAATTCAGCAGTACATCACTCGTGATGGACAATATGACGTAATTCAACCTCTCCACCTCAAATTGTTGGCAGCTTTAAAACAACGATTAGTACTTAATCTACCTTTATTTCTAAATGCCATATTACATGAGGTTGCCTTAAGAACACAAAAAACCAAGGACCCTATTATTGTTATCAGTCACCACAAATTAGTTAAACTGATAACAAATAAAGCATTGATTCAAACTCAATTGACCTAGGATAACCTAATTGAGGCCAATAGACCTCCACAACTGGAGCAGCCTGAATTATACCATGAAGAACCACCACAAGAAATTGAAGATAGACAGGCAGAGGAGACTACTGCCCAAAGAGAAATCACATCTCCTCAAACCGAAGCTGAGGCAGACCCTTCCCAAATCACAGAGGCCCAAACCTCACAAACATAGACATTAACAAAAAAGAGGAAGAGAACAACAACTGCCCCTACAACCATCATTCAGACAAGGAGAAGAAGAAGATGAATTCAGGAAACAACTACAACAATTCAAGGTACAACAAAACAACCTGAAGAACTTTAGAATTCTATAGAACAGTCTCCATGCGAGAATGCTCAAGAAATTAGGCAAGTAGAACAGACCTCACAAAGGAATGATCAGGAAGACACCCAACCGATATTAGAGCATCTGACAGAACAATTTATGAAAAGCTATGAGGTAGAAATAGCCCAGGTTTTGGGAAGTTTGGGAACCTCAATTGACAGAGGCACAAATAATCCAGAAAAATGCCCAGAACAAGCCTCCTCTTCAAAATCAGTTGAAGATTTTCCTAATATTGAAATGTCTTTTCCTAAGGACAGAGCATAGGAAGAACCTCATTTTGAAACAAGAATCCCTCTTGGAAAGACAAAACATTTGGAAGGAATAGAGGAACAACCATATGCTGGCTAGAATGAAGAAGACCTTGAGACCTCTCATAAACAAAAATTAGCCAAGAGCCATAAGAAAATTAGAAAGTTAAAAAAAAAGAAAACAAATTGTTGAATAAAAAGGCTAAGAAGGCTGAAGTATTAAAGCAGAAGGTGGTTAAACTCAAGGAAATTATTAAGGAATTGAGGAAATAGCTAGAACAGGTAGATAAGGCCCACAGAAGAAAGAAGAACAAAAGGGCCAGAGTGCAAGGAAAAAACCCTATTCCTAAAGAAACAATCAGTACAAATTCTGTAGGGATACAGACAGACCCTGGAGAAATAGTAGTAGAAGAAATAGTAGCTCGGAATGAGGAAGCAATTCCTTTAGAAACACAAGAAAATATGATATCTATGGAAGCAATTGATGTTGAGGTGCATACAGACACCTTGATATTAGAGGAAATAGGTCAAATCCTTGAGAAGAATTCTACCATCAGGAGATTGGAGGAAGAATTGATGCAGTCTCAACAAACCCTGGTTCAAAACATAAATGAATTACTGACTATGGCAGAGCACCAAGCACTCCAGTCCCAGAAATAGAGTGCTATTGTGGATAGATTGGAAGTAGAGCTTACATAGGTCCAGCAAGCATTAACTCAATCCAGGGAAGAGATGGGCGCTATGGAAGAATACCAAGCATCCCAATATCAAGCACAGGGTGTCACCATTGATAAACTAAAGGCAGATCTGGGACAAGCCCAGGGAGCATTGGCTCAACACCATGATGAGATGGTCACTAGGGTTGAATATCAAAATATTATTAAACAACTGAAGGACATGACAACAATAGAAAGTGATACCTATGTTGCACTCACCAGAGCCCAAGGGAAGATAAAAAAGGTGCAAACCCAATTAAAAAAAGCTTTGGAGCAAATCAAAGAAATTTGTGATGTCTACTTTGATGTTATTAATTACAGAGCCCCTGTCACCAATTACACTTTATTCTTGTTGGAACGATATCTAGTATTAAGAGTGAAGGCCATCAGAGAAGGAAAACCTATTTCATTTGCCACTGTACCCGAGTTTATTTCATGTTTCAAAGAGCAATATGAAAAGGTACAATACTTTTTATGTGAATTGTACTTTCATAATTTCATTCTGGAAGAAAAAAGGGAAGATAACCCTGGCCCATTCATAGGTGACATACAGTTTTAGGCATTTCTGTCATTTACTCAGAACCAAGTCAGATGGGGTAAATCTCATAAAACCTTCCTAAAGAGGGAAGATGAGCTAGATCTTTGGGTTAGGGGAGAACCTCCAAATTCCTTTCCAGCCATTATGCGACATAAAACCATTATGAAAAGAGGGGGGGTCGTAGACTCCTTAGCCCCTATCCATCTACAGGTTATACGTTCAGGTATCACTCATTTTCGAGAGCTTAAAGAGGAAGCTCTTGATGCTTCTAAACTGAGATGGGATGCATCCTCCAGTGAAGTAAAGAGTAGGGAACCCTTTGGGTACAGGAATTTCTTTGCAGCTACCTATAGAATAGAGAGGTATTCTAGATTTGTCCAAGAGGAAGGGCCTACTTGGATTGGGTGCATATATAATCCCCCTATCATTTGGTTCCCTCCAGAAAGTTACCAAAAATATTATCAAATTAACAAGAAAAGGGAGGATGCTGCTTTTGGAGAACTCAAAAGAAGCAATGGGTTCAGAAGGCTTGGTGAACCAACCTTTCCACCTTACATCATTACTGCTTTACATGTAAAATCTCAACTTGCATGAGGACATGCAAGAAGGTAAGCTGGGGGGTATGTTAGGTTATGAAAAAGGTATAAATATCTTCCTTTTTCCCACATTTTATGATATCATCTTGATTGACTTTTCGATTATTTAGGAGAAAATAGAATATAAAATGAATAATATACTCTTTAGCATTATTGTTGAAGTTAGATTACATAGATCCTAAATATGATTGGAATTGTCTGGGTTTATTACAGGATTGCTTAAATATTGTCAAACCCAAGATAGCAAAGGAAATCTTGAAGATGCGCAAGCTATTGGAGGTTGAAGACTTTATGGCGCAAGGCAGTTTTGAAGATGATTGAGTTGTTTATATTGTAATAGTAAAGCAATCCTGAGGATCTCTCGATCCTCAGGATAGCTTAATTTACCCAGATTATTGTAATATATAAGGGGTAAATAGATCTTGAAAAGTTGTAGAAGAATTGCACCCAAGAACTCAGAACTTAGAATTTCTATGCGTTAGCAGTTTTTGTAAAATGTTGTACCAGTTATGAAATCAATAGAAGCTTCGAGCGGTTTTACCATTTCTATATACTAGATTTCAAATAGCAGTGCTTCTAAGGACCAAGGGCCCAATCTGAAGGAGCTACTTTTCGACCTGTAATTGTATCAGTTCAATTTTTGTTTTGTGATTCGATTCTCTTTTACAATAGTTAAATAAATGCATAAGTGTGTTGATGATTTCATGTCAATTGCAAGAGATAGGTATTCCCTGAAGCATTATATGATTGTTGTTCCAATTCCTATTACTGAGATTTGATGCATGACAGTTCCTCATAAGTTCACGTTTTTTGTTCCCTTCACTTAGTTTACATTTGTTGTTCCTTTCACTTAGTTTACATTTGTTGTTCCTTTTACTTAGTTTACATTTGTTATTTCTTTCCGTTAGAATATAGTTGTTGTTCCTTTCAATAGAAATATGATTGTTGTCTCTTTTCAACTAGATTACAGTCTCTGTTTCTCTCCATAGATAGAGTAATTTGCCTTTTTCTTTCCAGCAATTTGATTCATAATAATAATCATTTCTGCAAGTCTTTATCTAGATTCAATTACTGCTCTTAAAATGAATTCAATAGATTAATTAGTTCCTTTCCATTGCACAGCTTTAGATTTTAATTACTAGAATCTTTAATCAATGTTTGAGGAAATTGATTATTGATAAACTCAGATTTGCTTTCACTACACGATTTTAGCCTCTATGAGCTATCTGCATAGACTTTCATGATATTCTTTGAGATAAAATACGAATCCTCGGGTTGATAAATTAATGTTAAACTAAGGCTATCTTTAGACATCTTTAGAGCCCAACAACAACCCCAGACCGGACTCATTCTTCCAATTGACAGACGGTCATTTTCACCCGCCAACAATCCTTTAATGTCTTTCGATAACAAAAGGTGCATATTCATCAGGAAACCACTTTGGAGGCACCTTGACTTTCAAGGTACAAGTCAATTTTTTATATTCTCGTATTTGAAGGACAGATAGATGTGGATGCCCTAGAAAAATGGTTAAATCTGCTAGAAGGTTATTTCTTTGTTCACAATTTCTCCGATAGGGAAAAGATCACCTTTGCACTCCTTAAGGCTCTCCCCCATGTAAAACATTGGTGGGAAACTTACTAGGAGAAAATTTCCACAGAGGAGTCTGGAATATATGGGGTCGAGCCCACTTGGTATTTTTTTGTGGATACGCTCAAGTAACAATATTACCATGTTGGTAATTATGACGACCAGTACATGAGATGGACCACACTACGGTAAGAGAGGGGCCAAGCAGTGCCATATTTCACCAACACCTTCTATACCTTGCGCACCAAGATGGGTATCAATAAACAAAAGAACTCAAAGATATTTTTCCAACGAGCTACTCCAGGTGCAAAATAGAGCTCGTGTGATAAAGTTACAGTTGAAATAGTTAAGGTAAAATTGTGGCACCAATTTAATTCTAGAGGGAATAAATCCTTTCTCAGAAGTCCATTTGAGGCACAGGAGAATTCTATAGAAATATTATGAACCATAAATACATCCATTGAGCCAAATTTAGAATATGGGTATGTAAAAATGTGCAGGAAGAGAAAGAAGACACATGTAGCATACAAGAATAAAATGGGAAAA